>QZGG01002424.1:0-37963 GCA_006409495.1 Sedum album
TTTGTAGCCACATTTCCTAAGCAGAGCTCCGATCACATGCCGAGTAGAGTCATCAGCCTCCACCAGCAAAACTCTTAACGCCGTCCACGGCGGAAACCTCTCCTGACCCACTAACTTCCCATCACCAACATCTACTTCCATCAACACCTCCACCTCTTTCAACCCCTCATCTCCTTCACAACAACTCATCACAGCCTCCCCCATCAATAAATCGATAACACAAAATCAACAAAACTCTCAACACCCAATTCCTAAAATCGTCTCAAATCGACAGACAAGTGATCGTCGGCGGATTATGAGTCGAGAGCTGAAGGTTTAGATTTGCAAGACGCTATCTTTTTGCGGCAGATACATAAACGACGAGGAGAGAGGAAATATCTGATGCTCTGGGATCTGACGGTTGAGATTGATTTGCTTACGTCAGTTATTGAGTATCTGATGGCTGTGGATGATAGTAGATTATAAAATATCTTGGCATTTTTAATGGCATAAAATCTTTTCTGATTTTCAAAGTACTCCCTCCGTCCCATTATTAATGTCTCATTTCCTCTTTGGGTGTCCCAAAATCATCTTCTCATTTCTAAAACTTACCATAAATGAACATGTCTTCTTTAGTTTTCCACCACATATTTCTCCTCTCTCCTCCTTTTTCACCACTTATTATCTATCAAATCACTTTTTTTCTCTTTCCTTACCACACAACTATCTTTTTTAATTATTTTTTCTTTCATTCCTTAAAAACCGTGCAAAGAACCAAATGAGACATAAATTATGGGACGGAGGGAGTATCTGAGAACAAGTGGTGGAGTTTTGACACGTCGGATGGAAGGAAATCTATGGTCGATGTTGGATTTTCCATTCTGTGGTTCACGTTGAGCATGTCGGATTTAATACTGTTTCTTTCTTATTTAATATTAACAGAATAAATAAAGTCAAGATTAAATATGTTTGATAATTAAAGCTATGTGAAGGTCAATCAATTTATTAAACAATATGTTTTAGTAAGACGGAAGCACATAATTTATTCGTTAATTTTATCAATTTAATGGTGGATATTAATAATCGTCAATCACCAACCACCTGTGTTTTTTGCAGATCCAACTGTCTAATTAATTAAAAACTAACTTTAAACTCAATCGTCGAATTAATCAAATCAACGACAAAATATACATATTTCTCTAAAATTCAACTCTTAAAGGTATAATCTTAATTTAGTATATGGATTTTTTTATTAAATTTTAATTAATGACTTTCTAGTTTTTGAGTCGAGTGAAACTCATAAAATGTATTTTTAGCAATTTTTAGTAATTGGACGGCATTAAGTTTTTGGGTGAACTCACATATGTGAATTTAATTAATTTTTTGATTATGGTGGACAGCATTGTTGTTTATCTATACTATTTATATTAATTTATTTAAGTGTTGTTTGGCCTGGTGGGCATGGGATATTTTTTGTGGAAAATTTTAAGATATTTTTTTGTGGAAGGTGGTGGGTTGGGTGGATGAATGGATCATTGGAGTTTTGTGATGGACATGGATGAGGACACGTGGGAGGGGAGGACAGTGTTTAAGATAATAATCAGACAGCAATGAACAATCAGATGGCCGTAGATTCAAATTTATTGTTATTACGTTAGCAGTTAGCTGGCTTCTACTGTAATTTCTAGAACGTGCACGAATCAAGCATCTCATCATTTCAAGCTAACATTTCATGCGAGCATATCAAAACTTGAATTATACTCCCTCCGTCCTAATTATTTTGTTACATTTTCTTTCTTTGACGTCCCAAAATAATTATCACATTTTCATAAATAAAAACTTTCTTTCTTACTTTCACTTTCACAATTAATATTTATCATATATTTTATTCTTCCACATATTCTCTTTCATATTTTATCTCCTCACAACAACTTAATATCTTAATTCCCGTGCCCAAATTCAAATGTGACAAATGGGTTGGAAGGAAGGGAGTAATATGAAACTTAATCTGACGTTAAGAATAACATTTGAAAAATGGTAGAAAAAAAATATAATTTTATTGACAATATTCTTCTAATTATGCAAATTAATTTATTTTTGTAACGATACTAAAATAAATGTGAGTGGGTTTAGATATTTTGTGAAATATCTGGCGGACGGTGTGGTTTGTGACTTTGTTCTAGTAGTTGCTAAACGTTTAGCAGCACGACACGTGGTACGTTCCTTTCATTAAGTTTGTGGTTAACAAGCAATTAATTTTATGGTTAGGGGTTTGTCGGATTGCTAATGAAGCCACCACGTAGACACATTCAGAAACACTCATTACCAAGGATTTGACGTGAATGACTCCATCCTTATCCAGTTACTCCTTCTGTCCCGATAAGTTTGTCCACTTTCCTTTTTTAGCATCTCCTAATGTTTGTCCACTTTTCTTTATTCTCCACCACACATTTTACTTTTTCACTCATTTACTTATTATTCATTTATTCTCAACCACACATTTTATACATTCTTTCTATCTTAATTTGCGTGCAAATGATGCTTTTGGACAAACTCACCGGAAGGAGGGAGTAGTATTTTGTGTTTGTTGCTCTTCCTTTATCCCGATCAACATAACAATTTCAACTAGTTGTTGCTTTCAAGTTTTGGAAGGAGATCAAGTTTTGAAAGAGGATCAGGTTTTGGTGGAAGATTCTTGGGATTAGGCGTGGAAACAATACTTTGATGCGAATTAAAAGTATAAGTTTGACGATAAAACAACATCATTTTGATATTCACAATTTAAACTTTGCATATGAAATTGGACACTGATTTTTATTGTCAAAAAGTATTTTATATCAAATTAAGTTAAGGTTTTTGAGTAAAATATAAATATAAAAATAAATTGTTTAAAGCCTTGCAAAAGCTCAAAAATCATTTTACGTTAATTTGTTCAGACGATTTCACTAGGCTTAGTGTCAAGATCTAATTGGTCAAAGAGAGTAGAGATCTTGATCCGAATACATTATAAGTAATGTTTTTTATATACATACGACGTCATTTACTGACATTTATTGATTTCTATCAGTAGCGAACTATGGTCTCGAAGCAATGAACTCCATCGAGTTCAGGTGCAAATCTCATCATGTGTTTCTTGTCGACTTGTTTCGGTTTAGCCGGAGAAGATGATGCTGCCGTCTTTGACTGTATGCTGCCCTCATGCACTAGCGTAGACTCAGCCTGTTGGTGCTTGTGATTAATGTCGTTTGACTCAGCCTTGGAGAAGCTGAAGATAGACATGTTCAATAAGAATGCAAATATAGAAGAGGCGAAGTAAGATGATGTTGTTGTGTGCTGCCTGATGAAGAATGCTTAGATGCTGTTGCTTGTATATTGGCTTTTGATCGATGACTAGCTAGCTACAGCGAGCTTATATATGGAGTAGTACATGCTTACTGATATGTAACATGTGACTATGTAAATCATTAAGTTGAGGAAGTTGGACGGCTGAGGAAGTGGGCAGGAAGATGTGGTTAATTAGTTGAGCTGCCAAAAACAGAACAGAAACGTGTTGATAAACAAATGATTCAAATCTAGTAAGTATTATACTCCCACTGACTGATTGTCTGATTGATTAACTGGACGGCGAAATAAAGATAGAACAGCCACGTATACCATTAATAATTGACATTAAAATTATTTTTACTCTCAGTGGGTAACTTTATTAGAAGTCATGTACTCCATCCGTCCTATTTTGAGTGTCCCATTTGATAACTTTTACGATTTTTAAGAAAATCGAAAAATATGATATAAAAAGTAAGAAAGAGAATGAGTAGGATAAAAAATAAGAAAAATAGTGTAAATGTAGAGATAAAAAATTTCTATTTTAGAAAATGAGAAGATCATTTTGAAACATCTAAAAAGGAAATGGACACTCATAATGAACGGAATAGAATTTTTTATGACAATTTTCAATGATACAAAGAAATTTTCCCATTGAACACCCAAACACATGATTTATTGCAACAACGTAACACACACACAATGTTCCATGTTTCACTATTGAGGCTTTGGTGGCCAGTCAGGCTAGCACTTCATTTGTACATCTAATTAGCAGAGCAGATAGAAATATATCCAAGACACTTTATTTACTGATCAAATGAAACTGGTCTTAATTAATTCTCCTCGATGGTGCATCGAGGCACGGTTGTGTGCTCTGCACCTGCATAGATACGGAATAACTCCTTTCCGAGTAAAAGTATCAAGAAATTTCCAGCAAACTTTTAAGCAGATTCTGAATCCAAATTGCAAAATAACAAGTGAACAGGCCAACCTAGCAGTACCTTATCTACTTTCAGATAAATCAGAAGTCAACTGTGTCAGAATAAGATCAGTTTCCATAGAAGATTCCACAAATCCATGTTGGCTTTCACCATCCTTAAAAATTGGTGGCTGTTTTGGGTTGGGGATATCACTGTCACTACCCAACATGAGAATTACAGATGACATGTTTGGCCTGTCCTGAGGATGCTGCTGCACACATAGAAGACTAATGTGGATGCACCTTAAAGCTTGTGACGCATTGTAAGAATCTGTCAATGTTTTGTCGATCAGATCTAGGGGTCTTTTTTCTACCCAAAGCATCCATGCCTGCATAATTCAAAGAAACAAGGTCAGATAAAATTCAGAAGAGATGCTAACAAATTGTTGGTGATTGAAATATGATTACGTGGATTGGGAGATTAACATAAGGTGCTGAAGAAATAAGATCTCTTATTCTCTTGCCACTTAAAATCTCCAGCATTAATATTCCGAAGCTGAAGACATCGGATTTTACAGAAAAAAGCCCGCCGATGGCATACTCAGGTGCCATATAACCACTGCACAAATTATTTGTCAATATCAAAATGTCAGAAAAATATGTGAGTATATGCTGCAGCATATACTTACTAAGTTCCGAAGACTCTCAAAGTGTTTCCTTCAGTCTGGTCTGCGCCTAAAATTTTCGCCATGCCAAAATCAGAAATTTTTGGGTTCATTTCACAGTCCAGCAAAACATTACTTGGTTTAAGATCCCTATGAATAATCCCTTAACCGAGAATCTTCATGAAGATATAAAAGTCCTCGAGCAATGCCATGGATTATGCTATAGCGCAGAGTCCAACCCAATGCCTCGTCTCCAGTTGTATCTGACAAAAGCATTTAGTTAGGCCAATAATTGTAATGGCCAGGCTTTACAGAAAAAAAAATGAATATCAAAGCACGCTGAGCAGACAACTGTTTGAAGAATAAAGAGAACTACAAACCAAATATGAAGTTGTTCAAGCTTTTGTTTGGCATGTATTCATATATAAGCATTCTTTCTGCTCCTTCGTAGCAGCAACCGAGAAGTTTCACAAGGTTTCGATGCTGGAGATTGGAAATAAGTTTTACTTCATTTTTGAACTCATCTTGTCCTTGATGAGATGTAGCTGAAAGCCTCTTGATTGCTACTTCTTGTCCATTTTCAAATACCCCCTGCATTTCGAAGTAGAACAATTTTTAATGGAATTTGATGAGCATGAAAAAAGAAATGATAGACTGTTTTCTAACATACCTTGTACACCGGGCCAAATCCTCCTTGTCCGAGTTTGTTTTCAACCGAAAAATTTCCCGTAGCCACTGATATTTCAGCCAGATCAAAAACAGCTAGTTCCATCTCATTCTCTTCCATTTGCTTGTCTTTTATAGGTAGTTCCTGAATGCAAGCTGAAACTCATAACATCAAGTAAGACACTATCATCAACAGGTTTCTCCGAGTAGGAACTTTGTATCAAAGACAAGAGCCAGAATGAACAATTACCTGCTGACTTTGATTTCAGTCTTAGACAATAACATCCAATAACAAGTGTCCCGAAAAATGCAGAAGAGGCTGTCAGTAGCAGAATCAGAAGAAGTTTCTTCATTTTAAATCCATGCTTAACGCCTTCCTTGCAAGAGAAAAATAAGTACTAAATTACGTCGCAGGTGATATTAGTTAGTAATAATATGAAATAAATCAACACATACCTGCAACTGAGAAGGGCATTCGTAAATAAATATCCTGTCCTGAATCACCGAGCACTCTAACATCAAGTAAGTCACGAAACCAGATAACGCACCCGCTTCCTATACCTCTAATATCAGCATTTGCATAAGCTGTACATGAGCAATTACTCAGACATTTCACCTTGCACTCCTGGAGGCTCATGCTTTTGTTTAACCAAACATTCTCTGTGTCTGGCAATTTTATCCCAGGAACTTTTATAAATACATCATTGCTTGAACAGTTCAATGGATGAATCCTGACACATCCATTTGACCAATTCATTGTGTCCCATTGATCCTGATATCTTGGTTTAAACCCTTCAAAACATAAGCACTGTGGCAGCCCATCATAACCGATTGTTGAACAAATACCATAAGCACCACATCTACCATAATGCTCGCAAATGTCACTTGGCAGGGACGAGTAAGGCTGCCAATATTTTTCAGCTTCAAGCCATGCATAAGTAGTTGCGGACGCACCATTTGTTTCATTAAGGACGGTAATGATTTTAAATAGTCCAAGAACATTGTAGCTGTAGAAAGTTTCATTCTCATTCGAAACAAAACTAAAATTATAGTACCTACTGGGAACCAGTGAAGGTACTCCACTGAATCTAAAGCCATTCCACGGACCAGAACGAGTTATCGGTTGCAAACCCTTTCTAATGACTATCTCAGGAAACGCACCATGTTCTATTCCACCACTAAAATCACTTGGAGCTGGATCATTGGCATTTTTCCAAGAAGTTAATCTTCTATTAATACCAGTTCTTAAATCCCATCCTAGCTTCATACCTGATACCAACGTATCTGTCGGATAATCGAAGCTTTGCCATATAAAATCCAAATTTTCATCATTTCCTCTCAAAATAAGATTTCCTGAATCCATCAGTTGTGCTACTGATTTTCAGCCCTTCTAGAAATATTCGATGACCAAACCACAACATTTTTGTTTTCACTAAGAATGACAAGATTCCCTGTACTGCTCTGAACCGTTAAAATTCCTGACGTGTCATTTACAGGGCTGGCTCGGTTAGCTACCCAAATGATACTTTTTGTAGGAACATTGCTGTACCAAATTCCTAAATAGCGGTTTTTCGAAGTACCTGGACTAAAAAATCCCATTTCAAAGATTCCACCACTTGAAACAAAGGTCTCCCCATCCCGTAAGCTTCTGGAAGTACTAATCATATCCAACGTTAAACATAGCTGAAAAAACAAAGGAATAATTCCTGCACTGGCCACCAGATAACGAAGGATGCCCATTTTGTTTTCCTTGTTCAGGTGAGCATTTTGCAGTCATCCGTAAGCTCAAAAGTACATGTATATATGCACTGACCAGCCAACTATAAGCACACACCAATATGCATTTAAACATTGACTTCAACATTTACCTAATCTTCTGCTGCAACTCAAAGACAGCATTAATAAGTTACATTGAACAAACATACAAGTTGCAGATTGATTACCTTTGACTAGTTCCACAAGAAGTCATTAACCTATGATCATACAACATAGGGTTTTAATACTAAATATATAACTAAGAGCCGAACAGTGGCCTAACCAGATAATGAGCGAGTAGAACATAGACATTCAATTTTAAAGTTTACTTGCTCCCCAACCAGATCTTCGATGTGCCAAACTCATCAATCCAATGTTTCAAGTAGCTGTCAGTCAATAGTAAGAAGAGAATCAGCATAAGCCAAGATTTCTAACATACTGATAACACCAGGAATTCATGAAGTTTCTCATGACACCAACAAATTGTCCTACGAGTTTCGTAGGTGGCCTTTGGCAACACCGAATGTACATTTGTGTCATATCTCATCCATATGAGTTGTAACTGAGTCAAGATTTGACATCATGTATACATGTTAATAAAGTATCCATTTCTGAAGATAATCTCACAATTATATCAGACCATCGTCTTAAATTTTGTTGGTTGGGTCTTGAGTGGGCCCTCTGATGCAGTGTTGCAAATGCAACTTGTAGTGCAGCCTCACACTAAAGCCAGTGCAAGCAGATCATTTCCAAATAAAGAAACTTAAAAAATCGCAGTCATACCTAATCAGCCAAATGTTTCTTCTTAGCACTGGTAACACACGAGGACTGGGAAGTCTTGAATATCGAATTAACAAGAGTA
The DNA here is from genome assembly GCA_006409495.1 of Sedum album. NCBI lineage: Eukaryota > Viridiplantae > Streptophyta > Magnoliopsida > Saxifragales > Crassulaceae > Sedum > Sedum album. Next base: position 8,168 of record QZGG01002424.1, read on the forward strand.
TCAAGAGGCTTCCAACTTAAGACGATCATGAATCTTTTGCTCAGGATCATGGAGCCATTCACATCATTTTTGGCACGAATTTTGCAGCAGAGGCCTATTATTGGCTTTGTTGAAAACGTCCCAAATAGGTGATCATTCTATTGGCTAATCTCTTTTCACTTGATGAGCTGAGGCCTGAGAGTAGTTTTATATATTAATGACGCTTGCATGTGACATAATTAATGTTGACGTTATACCAGGGTCCAATAAGCTTGGAGAGAAGGAATCCATTGCTGCTGTGATTCCTAGAGATAATAAACTGAGGTAACCTTACGCAAAATGTGGACTTTGATGCTACGTAGAGGTCACTAGTGTCAGTGAATAGTGACGACGATAATATGTTCCTGGACCATTGCAAAACAACTTGACACGTTGAGAATCAGATTCACAAAAATGAGCCTAATGAGGCGAAAGCTGGTGTTTTTGGAGTGCTTACACTGTCAGCATGGAAAGCATCTCAAAAAGACATGGTCGGTCTATCAGCTGCCAGTCCCTGGACGCATATAAGTCCTACTTTTGTACCGCAAAATAGTTTCTGGACCTTTGTCGGCAAAGACTGGATCCATCAGTTCGAGCTCTGTCTTTGTTCCATAAGTCCCAAGCGTGCCTATAAGGAACTATGCTATGGCATAATAATCAGGGAAGAGTCTGGTTTTCAAAGAACTACCTATCCAATAAGACTAATCGAATCCAATTGATAAAATCCAGTGTTCTTTTCGCCCACTTGAAATCTCCAACAATAAAACCCCAAAGCTGTATACATCCGACTTGACATAAAAATGTCCCTCCAGCGTGCCTCTGGGAGCATGTAAACACTGTAAAATCCAAAAACCATATATATAACCATAGTAACTACTAGAATCTCTAGGCATAAAGAACCCAAGTTCAAACACCTCCCTAGCGGAAACCAAACTATCCGAACCCGAAATAAATCAGTCTTCAAGTAATGCTTCCACACTAGTTACTATCTAAGTCATAGCATCCAAATATAATAAAATAAACGCCTTGAAAGCTTCATTTCTACAGATTTCATCAATGAGCTACACAACAATTTCACGACTATATTTGTCAAACACATGCTGTTTACTTTGACATTTGAAACCTGAAATTTTGCACCGACAACAATCCTCCACAAAAACCCTAAATCCAATACATAAAAATTGGGAACCGAGTAGTAAAATCGGTAGCATAATAATAAAGTTCGAAGCAGAATCAACTCACCTCCAAAGAAAACCTCTTTGTTTTAAAACCCCTGATTTTTCAAAAATAAACGCCGTTAATAATTCAAATGTTCAGATCACCGGCGTTTGGCTGGTGCCGGTGGTTCGGCGCGGCGCGGCGCGGCGGCTTCTCTGTCTATTGAAATAATATATTCTATTTTCATGATTTTTGAAACTGGGCCGGTGAAAGCCCAATTAAAACGATCATCCGCTCAACCATTTTCGAATGGAAGTACTTTTCTTTGTTCGAAGGTTTTTAGTTTGAGTAATGACCGAAGGTATAATGATCAATTCACTTTTTGCGATTTCGATATTATCCTCCGTCTCTTTTATTTCTTGCTCTTCGTTCAAGGATATTTTCGTCATTCCGACGTTTGGTGCGATGCATATAGCAACACTCTTTTAGTTTTTACTAACGGATTTAGATCTTACAGCTCTCATTCCTAGCCACAGTGGCGGAACCAGGGGGCGGAGGGGAGCTGGAGCCCCGGCGAGGAATTTTTTTTTTATTTTTACCAGGTATAATTTATCATAATTCGATTTGGAGCCCCGGGTAAAGTAATTATTTGAGCCCCGGCTGAAAAAATTATTAGAGCCCCGGCTAAAAAAAAATTATTAGAGTCCGGCGAATATTTCGTTCTGGTTCCGCCACTGCCTAGCCAATAGCTTAACATATACATGTACCTTAAGGTGTTACCAACTTGTGACCCACAAGTTGTGAGCTTGTAGTTGGGCTTCAAATGTTTGTAGTCAGATGTAGGGAACAAATAGAAATTAATGACCTATGGTTCTACTTCTATATGTACATAAAGAGACAAGTATATCTCAGTTGGGATTGAGGGATAGTATGATATTATATATATTAGTAATGATAATACATGTAGCAGCAGTTGGTGTAGCCTCAATAAAGTATTTATGTTTACCCAAAACAGTTAAAGTTACAAGCATCAGCCACCCTCTAAAGTCTAGACATGGTCTTGGACCAAGATTGCTAATCAAGTACCTCAAAACTGCATCTACCAACTCTATGTCTCAACTTCATCATCAACTAGAGAATCTTGAAATCATGATGTTAGTGAGATTATATGAAACTGACACCTTTAACTGATTTGTTGTAAGTACCTCCAACCTTGTACATCAAGCTAGTTTTGCCTGTTGTAATTTACATTGTTAGATGTGTTTACTTGGTGCTCAAAACAGAGACAGTCTCTATTTTGATCCTGGCAAGTTATTTGGTCTTGCATCCCTAAGGCATTATATGTGGTGTGGATCCATACATGCAACTATGCAAGTCACAAGCCCGTGTTGATGAATTCTTTATACTTATGTTCAAATTTATTAGGGTTTAACAACATCCACATGAAACATGGAGTTATATGGTCCCAACAAACTCCATGAGAAATGGACAAAACCCTAAGCTACTTTACATACGCTGATTTCTTCACTTCTCTCTTACATATTTATTAATCCATTGATTATATCCATGCAGTGCACAATCTGATCGCAGAAGCAACACAATCCTAACCAATGTCTGGCCTTTTTCAAGCACCTGCTCTCTGTGGCTTCCTCAAAACTCTAAGACAGTGACAAGTGTCTTAGTGTAATTTGCTTGTAACCTAACATCCTCATCATCCTTCCTCTATCAATGTCCCTTTTTCTAGCCGCCCTAAAAACAAAACCCACATACCCTGATCTGTATGTGTATCTCTGGGCTTCTTCATTTGCTGTCGTGTAAGCCAATTTGTACTGTAGGCCATGGGTTTTGGGCCCACCTTATAATCTGGGACCACATTTGTAAACCCTAAACAATAATCTATTTCTTCAGATTCTCTAGTTGTGAACTTGTGATCTTCTCTTTGCTGGTCCAAGATGCTTTGCCCTTCTCCCAGCTCATGCTTAGTATTAATTGTTGAATTTTCAATTTACTTTGAACCATTCTGATCCCTAAACCTGGATGTCATTATCCATGTTTATCAAGAAAACCCTAAATTTGCACTTTGACCATCGTCACATATTTGGAACTTTTTCATCTATTTGTGTCATTCTCACCAGAACCCCATCAACCTTATTCTGGTTTGATCACGCGCCTTTTGTTCGATCAGTTATTTCTCAGAATCTTTACCATTAAGGAAAGAGCATATATTACTTTGATGGATTAATGAAATGTGAGTTTATATGCATCTTCCTGTGTAGTGTTTTAATACCAAAAGTTTCATATTCATGAGGTGAAATCTTAGCCAACTAAGTTTCTGATCCACGTAATTTTTATCAGAATAGTCATCATTTTTCAGTTTCAATCAGTATATGAATCCAACCTTTAATCAAGATCAATCCGAAAACCGTGACATATTTAGTGAAGTGGACAACAGACTATTTTGGTGTTTCATACCTAATTAATTTACACAGAGTAGATGATCTTGAACTGGTTTTAGATCAATCCGAAAACCGTGAACTGGTTATAGATATGATCTTGAAATGCTTTTGTTGCCTCCAGAAAGCATGCTTTGTTTAGCATGTACATCATGTACAACACGTCGATTTATTTTTATCAGTTGTGTTGTTTATTCCAATATCAGACCAATTATATGACATTGATTCGGCTAACTAACGATGCTAAATAATATCCAATAGTACGCATAAATTCGGATTGACCATTGAACATACAGATCACTTTTAACTTAACATGCTAGCTAGGCATATGTCTCTCTACTCTACATTTTAGGGTTTCAAAAATGAGAGAATACCAACATACCGATTACCGATCACAATATATTGGGTTATATGGAAATATACTGATGTATACTTAGAAGTAAAAATGAAGGGATCACATGGAGATGAAGGTTGGCATTCTAAATAAAATCCACAAATAATTGAAGGCTGATCAACTGCTTCGATTTCCTTGTTCGCTTCTATGAACCCTACCTTGACAAATCAAGCATAGAAAGATTCACAACTCAAAACATCTTTGATACATATCCGGGCGCTGTGATTTCTATCTAAAAATAACAAAGAACAGACACATTTATATGCACCTATATATCCCAATACCAACAGCTCCCAAAACTGTGTCAATAGGCAAACAATTGTCACATTTAGGGTTTCTTTGAAATATAACACATTCTAGATAGCATGCATGCCTAATAATGCATGAATATGATATCAACCCTTAGGAATATGGGTAAGATATTTAGGTTTAAAAGTAAAATTATATAGAAGGATGATTAATTAAGTAATATGATCAGCTGTAGAACACATAACATCAATGCAAGTTCCAACATACAATGATTTGTTACTAATTAAGAAGAGGCTAGCATCTTATGCAGTACATTGAGCCCACATCCTACTTTTAGTAACTCGCCCCTCCACCAAAGCTTCAAGCTTTTCCCGACCATCTCCGGTGACTATATTTGGTATCTTGAAGTGTACCATGTGGTCCCATACTACTGGTCCCTATTGTGTTTGGTAATTGTTCAGTTTCTCACATTTGCAAGGTTTCACCTTTTTATGAAATCCTTGAAAAATCATTAGTCCTTTTTATCCCACTAAATCAAAATTAGCATGACCAAGATTCTCCAACTCCAAGTATACATGAAAGATTACAAATTTAATTTCATTGATTGAATTTTAAATCACGTTTAGTTACATGTTTTAACAATGTTGGATTGTTAGTCACTCAATGAAGACTTGTATATATATAACAACCCCATGTGTCCTCTCATTTCACAAATTTGTTCTCTTGATTCTTTGGTCTTTGCCTTAGTCTTCATTGACAAAGCATTGGAACCACACTGTTTCATTGCTTAGATCAGTTGAAACTTCACACAAGTTCAGCATTGTTTTCTTCTTCCCACATCCAAATGGCCTCACATTCACCCCTACTGATGGTTTACTCACAAGACACCACATCCAAGGTCCAAGCAGTATCAAACCAAGAAGCATCAAGATCAGAACATCCTTCAAAACTGCCAAGGGGAAGAAAGCCAAGTAAGACCAACAAGTCTCCATTAAAGAAAAATAAGCCATCTCAGAGAGGTATGGGTGTAGAGAGGCTGGAGAGGTTGAGGTTACAAGAGAAGTGGGGTGGTAACTTGCCTGCTGAAGTTGCTGGCTTTCCTCTCAATCCTCATACTCACCAGTTTCAGGCTTTACCAGCTTCTCCTCACATTCATATGGCTCCTAGTCCTTATGTTGTTGGGTCTGACTTGAGTAGGTCATCATCAGAGTTCATGGCTCATAAGGTTAGTGTTCTCAGTGGTGTTGCTTGTGGTAGTAATGTGACTAGGGACTGGGTTGGAGGAATGCTGGAGACCTCTTGTAAAGAGCTCTCTTCAATACCAAAAGTGGTGCAGGGTCATCAGTATGATGCCTACTGCTCCAAGGTCAGCTGTCTTTTACTAGTTTTATTTTGATAAATTAATGTGATTTGGGTTTCTAAATTGTATCATTCTACTGGTATTCTTGTAATAGATGTCAATGCAGAACAAGAAGTCCATGAACATGGAGGAGATGCAGGGTATGATCCTTGGAGGGAAAGACAAGATTGCACCAAGCATGATCAACTGCCATGTGCTCACTGGATTGAACCATGGGCAAAATGTTGGGGTAGAACTGAAGGATCTCAACCTAAGAGCCATGAGGCAAATCTATCATCAGGTCTTCAAATATTTTTACTCATCTCACTTTATACATCAAAGTATTCTAAAAATATGATGATCTTAAAATGTAATATGTGTTTTGATTGTTTGCAGGAATCTGAGCTAATGGGGATCACAAGGCAACCCTCAGTATTTGGAGAAAGACCACTATTATCATCATCAACAGTCCTGAAAGAGTATGAGTTCTTCCCACCTGGAAAAGGTTTGAAAGAGTATGAGTTCTTTCCTGGGACTAGCAGTGGTGTAGGCTACACAAGGTCTTCTGAACAACCTAATCACTACACTGAAGCTGCTTCCTCTTACTTCATTCCAAGTGATTATAACCAATACAATGCTGCTAGTTCTACAGTTAACAATGCTATAGATCTATCCCTAAAGCTATCACTTTAGATGAACCACCAGATGAGCTAGCTAGGGCTATAATTTTGGTGGTTTGATTGTCAAGAATTTTTCTCATGAAGTTATGATCAAGGTTGGATCTTTTGATGCCCTTTTTCATAGATTAGTGTAAGTTTGAACTGAACTAAAGAAAATCCAAACACAGCTTTTTGGGTTTCTTTTTTGTTGTGGAGCTCTTTTTCATAACCTAAATTGACCATAACATTTTATGTGGGTTCTTTATGCCGTCACTGTCTCCTTTTTGTTGTTTCTCATTCATCATTTAATCTATCTCTCTCTCTACTGGATGTGTGTTGTGACTGTGAACTGCTTTCATGGTTTTGGTTTCTTGAGTACTTGCTGGTGTTTGCAAGCAGGTGTATAGTTTGTCCTGAGATATACATTTACTGAGAGAGAGGCTGGATCTTGTCTCATTTGTCATTTACATGTGCCTGCTTCACACTTAGATTTCTCCCATAGATATTCACACATAAGTAATTCACCAAACGAATTCTCATCTTACTACTAGGCCTTACATCAATAACAAAACTGAATTCATCTATATGATGCCTCTCAGGTCAAATTCTCAATACAAAGACCTGAGTTAAATGGTCCAAGACCCATACCACTGATTTTCACTGCTTAACATATATGACTATACTCTATAGTTCTTTCTCTTTGGCAAATTGGGAATTCTCATTTAATCGCCTCATACTCAACAATGGCATTTTCATGTATCAATTGAAAAACAGTGGCAATGTTGTAGTGTATGTCTGATCAAAACTGATAAGTAAATTTTCTACTATGGAGATAGTTTTTGGTGCTGCAGGTGCTGGAAGACAAACTGGGTATGTCCCATTTTGCAGTTTGGAGATAGAATATGAGTTGGAGAGAGAGATAGAAAGTTAGCTAGCTAGGGCAATGTGGTCTGATATAGATATACTAACTGAAGCAGCAGAGGCAGGAGGAAAGTGAGAAAGCAGAATATCCACAACTAGAAAAACACTCGGACATTGGCTGTCTGACTGGCTACAAGAGTGAAGCATTCAAGTATATGGGGTTTAGTTTATCAGTGAGATGAAAACAGCTGCAGAAGTAAGTACCTACTCTACTCATCTGGGTAGTAAGTGTAGTGTGATGTTCTTTTAAAATCTGGCATGCATGGATCGATGTTCAATGCTGTATGTACTTGGTTTTTAATCTTATTCATTTATTTGTTAATTTTCAGTGTCATATATAGGTCTATCTCCTATCGAAAATGAAGGCAAGTTTAAAACGTGGACGGCAGGATTCGAACCTGCGCGGGCAAAGCCCACATGATTTCTAGTCATGCCCGATAACCACTCCGGCACGTCCACTTGTTGCACGACCTGTAGATAATACAAATTTAACGTATAAAAACGTCAGGCGTTCGTATTGGTTCAGGAAAATGAGAACTCATCGTCAATGCAAAAAAGAAAACCTTATCCTTTTGTGCTGACAAGTGGAGAAACTGATTTTGATAGAAGATGGCTGTTTATTTTCTGCTACGCCAAAGAAAAACAATATGCTTAACACATAGTTTCGTCTAATGAACAGGTGGACGGACAATGGTTGAACACTTGAACAGGCTTGCTGATTGCACCAATCAGTTAAGACAACTATCCGATAAGATTAGCGTTGTCCGATCATTTTTTCAGTAAATATGAAACTGAAATCTCTGATATCTTAGTGCCCATATGGATCCCATGCTGCATATAGTTCTATAAAGCCCGTACAGATAGAGGCAAAGTACCGCCAAGTACTTGCATCTGATATTTGTTGTGATCCAAAATGAGACCTGTTTTTTGAAGGAAAAGGTGCTCATTCAAAAAAGGATAGGACAAATTACACAGGAACAACAACCCAAGACTACAGAGACACAACAATCAAACCTGAAAAACACCACCCCAGCTCAGGACAAAAGAAGCCAATACCACCTAACAACAAAAGCCAAGAAGCAGCCACACAAGCCAACAAGAAATACAACAAGAAAACAAATAGGAAGCCAAGAAAGCAGGCATCCTAGTGACTCATCCTGCAAAGGAAAGGCTGCCAGTTCATTTTGCTTTGTAACAGATCACACTTTAGAGCCACCAATCTTTGAACTCTCTTCTTAATTTGGATGTCATCAACAAATGTTTTGTTGAAAATTTTCGCATTTCGATTCCTCCATATCTCATAAACCGCAGCATTAACAGTGAATTCCGTGCCTATCTTTTCTGCCTGGCTATTCCATGTCTTGTTTTTCATCCAGGAGAGCAACTCCTCCCAATTGCGAAATGTGTCAGGGAGACCAATCATGAGGAGACAATAGCTCAAAGCCTTCATTTGCGGGCATGAGAAGAAAAGGTGTTGGCAAGTTTCTACCTCAGCTTGACACCAGCAACAACGAAGGTCCTCAAGAGCCCAGTTCAATCTATATTTAGTAGGAAGTCTGTCCTTAGTTGCAAGCCACATGCAAAAACTGTGTTTAGGCGGGGAGGTGGAATTCCATATGATCTTGCTCCATTCATAAACAGGAGCCCTTCCAGTAAGCAAATCATAAGCTCCTTTAGTAGAAAAAGAATTTGATTGATTCTTCCAAGCCACAGATCCGTCATCACCCACGTTAACGCACAATCGAGCTTCTTCCCTTAATCTCAAGAGACGCTTCAGAGGCCATGAAAAATGCGATCTTTCCATTATTTCCCATAAGTTACCCCCTCTGAAATAATAACTATTCATCCAGCGAATCCACAAGCTCTCCTTACGCCTGCAATAATCCCAAATATGAGCAAGAGCAATCGCCTTATTAAAAGCAATAATGTCCTTTATACCCAAGCCCCCTTGATTTCTAGGTCTACAAACATCTTTCCATTTGACCATGGCTTTTTTGCAAGAACTATTGCCACTCCACAGGAAACTCCTGCAGATACACGTGATCTTCTTGATGACTCCCATAGGGAGGATCATACTTCTCATCCAATAGGAAGAGATGGTAGACAGAACATGCTTCACCAAAGTTAATCGGCCTGCATAAGAGAGGCATCTTGAGTTCCATGATGTGATTTTTCCCACCATCTTGTTGATGATTGGTAAGAAGCTGTCCACAGAAGGTTTTTTAGCATCAAGGGGAACCCCGAGATATAGGAAAGGGAGCTTTCCAATTGCTAGACCAGCAACAGCCGCAATGGACTCCCGAGCAGCAAAATTAACACCACCGAAATAAATACAAGATTTGTCAAAGTTCACTTTTAACCCAGACCAAGAAGAGAATTCTTTCAACACTCTTGAAATATGACTAATGGATCTCTCATCAGCTTTGGCGAAAATTAGAAGGTCATCCGCAAACATCAAATGAGTAAGATTAATTTTCTTGCACTTGGGGTGGAAGCAGAACCCTTTCTTCCTATTCAATCTATTTAACATTCTAGATAATATCTCCATCACAAGGTGAATAAGAAAGGGGACAAAGGATCACCTTGACGGAGGCCACAACTACTAGAGAAGTAGTCCACCATCTCCCCATTGATCAACACTGAGTATCTGGCCGATCGGACGCAAGCCATCACCCACTGGATAAAAACACACGGGAAGCCAAAGACAGACATGATCTTCTCCAAGAAGTCCCATCTAACCGTGTCATAAGCTTTACAAATGTCGATTTTCAGCACACACCTCGGACTTGTATGTTTTCTATTGTAGCCTGCAACTAACTCTTGAGCAAGGCAAATATTGTGAGTTATAGATCTGTCTGATACGAAAGCGGATTGGGCAGGGCTAATAAGTTTGGGCAAGCTCAGTTTGAGGCGCTTGGTGATAACTGTAGAAATAACTTTGTAAATGACATTGCAGCAGCTGATAGGTCTGAAATCCTTTGGCCTAGAAGCACAAGGAATTTTGGAATAGGGCAAGGTATGTGGAGTTTATACCATGGGGCATCCTCCATCACTGAAAACTGCTTTATGGATCTGAATATATCTTGACCACAGTGATTCCAAGCGTGTTTATAGAACTCTCCATTAAAACCATCCGGACCGGCAGCTTTATTGTTTGGCAGCTCCTTGATAATAGTACCAACCTCGTTAAATGATACATCTCTGGCAAGGTGAATGCAATCCTCCTCCTCAAGCGTCGCACCTTCAAAACCCAGACTATCAACTCCAAAAGCGTTGCTAACATGAGGCTGGTTTAGCAGGTTTTTGAAAAAACCCACAAATTCTTCCTTTATGACCTTTTCATCAAAAGAAACACTGCCATCTTGCAGCTGAACACACGAAATTCTATTCCCAGCACGCCTACCTTTGATAACTCTATGAAAGTATTGAGTATTCAAATCTCCTTCTCTAGCCCAGTTAATACGCGCCTTTTGACAGTTGAAGATAAACTGATAGTGAAGAAGCTTCCTGAGCTCAGCCACTCCAGCAGACTCCCTTTCCATTAGATTGACATTATTAGGATCATCTCTGAGATTCATTTGGATAGTAGAAAGATCCTCTCTCGCAGATTCTACCCTCTTGCTCAGATCCATATTCACCCCTCTCATATCAGTTTTAAGCCCAATCTTCAAATTCCTTAAATTTCTTTGAAGATCAAAAAGGTTCTTACAACTTTTCCTCCAATGACTGGTAAGAGAAACTGAAAATTCTTCAGTTCTAGCCCAAAAACTCTGAAACCTGAACCACCGCTTTTTCCTATTATCAACCAAAGATTTAACAACAGCTGGGGAGTGATCAGATATGCCCGAGTCAGGGAACCAACCAATAGCATCCGGAAACTCATTAAGAAGATCCTGATTAATCAAAATACGGTCCAATTTACTCCAAATTCTTTCCTTAGCAATGTGTCTATCCGACCAAGTGAACCAATTCCCTACGGCCTGGATGTCCGTAAGCTCTGCACTATTCACAAACTCCTTAAGCTCTTTCGTATCAGATTCTCTAATCAACGATCCATTCAACTTTTCATCTGGATTCAAAATGCAATTGAAGTCTCCAATAACTATCCAGGGAGCACTAAAGTTCCTGATCATGTTAGCCAAGTTGTTCCACACACCAGCTCTGTCTGACTTCCTGTTAAAGGCATACACGAAGGTAACTACAACCCTTTTCCCATACCAGAAAGAGTCACAGACAACAACCTGATGATCAGCAAAAATGATGTCAACTTTAAAGACACTAGAATTCCATATGATTAGGATTCTACCCCTGCTACCATGATTATCATCAAAGCAGAAAGCCTTCCAATCGGAATCCGGAGAGCAGGATCTTAGCAACCTATCTTTATCCTCCAACTTGACTTTTGCCTCTAAAATACCCATAAAACCAACTTGAAATTTACTAATGAACGACCTAACCTCAGATTGCTTCGAGTGGTGGTTTAAACCACGCACATTCCAACTAGCTATGTTCGACATTAACGAATCGAGATTTTCGCTCCAATTTCAGCTCCCTTGGGGCGACGAGAGAGATTTATCAACTTTGTATTCAGGTCCGAGTCCTGCGATATTTGTTGCTTCATTTTCTTCTTTTGATTCTTTCTTTTTACTCTTCTCTTAACCTCTGTGAACGGCTCCTCAGTGTTCTCCACGATACCTGATTCCCTTCTTTGACTTGGACCAATCTGAGCTTTAGAAGTCACTTCCAATTGACCCTCCTCTAAGCCCTCAGCCATCTGCGTTTCAGGCACCTCCGATTCATACGACTGCTCCACGGTTCCTATCTGATGATTTGTCTTTTCGATCTCTACATAGTCCCCTAGAGCTTCATTACCCACAATTTCCTGAGGTTCAATCAACACCCTGTCATCCATCTCATCTGCAATGTCAATTTGAAGTCTTGGCCATTTGCATGACTTTTCCACGTGTCCAAAGCACTGACAGTGAGCACACCTAGGAGGCAGCCAGTCGTATTCAACCCTTTGAATAAAGGTGACCCCAAGCGGCCCCTTGATTTCAATAGACCTCAACAACTCTTTTGAGGCGAAAACTTCAACAAGCATCCGAGCATACATAAGTTTGGTTTTCCCACTAGTATAGCCGTCAGTCCTCAACGGTTTACCAACCACGCTAGCAATTTTGCTCAGCGCATCAATTCTCCGCAGATGAGCTGGGAGCTTCGGAAATCTCACCCACACAGGTAACGATTCGACATTATCCAAGGAGTAGTTTTCATCAGCCGTCCAGTTCTTGAGGACAAGGGGACGATTATCAAAGGTCCAAGGTCCTTGATCAACAATCCGATCCCTATCAGCCACTGTTCTAAAACTGAAGATAAAGATTCCCAAGTCTGCCTGTGCCACGGAGACAAAGCTTGAATCACCCCAACGAGCTCTAACAAACCCAGTCACCCTTCCCAGAGTAGGGCGAGCGCCAAAGAATAAACCCACTAGCGAGCAAGCCCATTCCTCCGCTAGTTCACCCCATTCTTCGTCCGAGAAGGAGACCCCATCTCCCCCGTAAACTTCTTGGTGGAAGGTAGCTACCGCTCCGACGCTAGCCAGTCTGTTGGACTCATTCTTACGTCTCCAGAAATCCCTAGATTTATCCCCCAAGTTCCCTGTAGCCCCCTTGTCTGATTTTCCATCCGAGCCATCTACACGCTCCGAAGTATGCACTGTAGCCCCCAAAATGAGACCTGTAGCCCCCAAGTTCCCTGTAGCCCCAAAATGAGACCTGTTGATAAGGTATGCACTGCTATTTCTAAACTTAGCTGGTTCAATACAAGGAGTAACTCAGCATCTTCTTCGACCTCATATACAGAAGTGAAGCGTGCTCAACAAACAGCCCTGGATGTTTGAGGAACGTCACTGAAGCTATTGGCAACCACAAAAATTTGCACACTTCAGAGGAATCGTTTAGGTTGGTTGTTTTTGTAAGCGGCTGGGGAATTAATTGAACGAGAAATATGTGTACCACTCATCCATTGTTTGATCCAATCATGTTTTGTGCACCATCAAGAAAAAAAATGACTGTAAATTGGATACCATAACTCACTGGTAGTCAGCTCCAATAGTATGAAGCCTGCATGCCTTCACTCTTCCATGAGTGGGAAGTGTACTTGTTTGTGACTGCCGACTGGAACATAAGTGCATAGATGAATAGAAGTTCGCAGAATGAGCCTCCTTGTGGTTAGAAATTTTGTAGCCACGGCATGGCTCGTACCGACTACCTGGTGAACATTATCGGCTTATTTGAATGGTCATATGCATCTCTACCACATCACATTAAATTAGAGCCACATCCAGACACCTTGGATCTTAAATACCATCCGAATTTCAGTCTGTTAACATACCATTTCCACCCTATATATACCGTCTCATGTTTCCTGCTGTACTCACCAGTCACAGCCTTGTCTGAGTTATCACACATCAATATATTAGGTACTACAACTTGATTTTTCTACGCGGCTCTGAGTAAGTTTAAGAACACCATCACAATATCACATTGGCAAGATGCTGGAAGGGAAGGGAGTAGTTGCTGAAACCGATATGAGGAGAACCATGCAACAAGATGCACTTCATCTAGCATCAAAAGCCCTTGATATTTTTGATGTCACCGAGGCCACTGACATAGCCCGTTTCATTAAGAAGGTATTGGCTGATTGCACCAGAATTTCTCCATGAACATAGTCTTGTGTTTCAGCTTTGGACTAATTAATTGTTTTAACTTGCTGTTGTAGGAATTTGATAGGTCATATGGATCTGGATGGCATTGCGTTGTTGGGACTGACTTTGGCTCCTTTGTGACCCATTGCTTTGGTTGCTTCATATACTTCTGTGTAGGAAGCCTTGCGTTCTTGCTGTTCAGAGGCTCACCTTGTCTAGAGGACACTGAGCAGTTTGCATCTGTGGAGAAAGTTAGCCCATTCAATTAGTTGAACATTTTCATACCAGCTTCTCGTTTGACCAAAAGTACTGTATTCTTAAATCCCTGAAAAATGACAAGAAAAAATAATTGTGTTCACTTTGCAATATTACTATACCATAGGTAACCTTTTTTGGTAATAAAAGATAACCGTTTTGAATCATTAACAGGATCTATCATTTACTAGTACGGATCTGAGAACCATACACTACAATATAAAGAGTTGTGTCGAGTGAAGAGCTTACCTGATGCATCTTCAAAGTTAAAGTTCACTAATATGGGGTGAATCAGTACTATTCACGATAGTCAGCAACGGAGGAAATAAAGATTTGGAGCTGGAAAATACAGCATTTTGCTATTGGCATGCCATGTCAGATGGAATCATGGAACCACCATCTCAATGCGTAGTTAGCTACCATGGAGACTGCAGTAAAAGCCCCTGATGCAGAGGAAACTCAGCCAGTAAAGTTCCTAGAATTGTAGTGGAATTTGCCTGCAGTAGAAATCCCATAATGATGGCAAGACCTAGCAAGGAGAAATCAATGTTCAGGAAAATCCAAGTGGTGCCGCTTTACACATCATGAGGAAAACTATCTACGAAGTACCTTGTGTCTGAAACAGCAAGTGCCTACTCCCTCCTCATCTTGAGGCCTTATAAATGAAAATAAGGCCCATGTAGTAGATCGTGTCCCTGAAAAAACTTCACATTACAAAATTGATAGTAAAGAGGGAGTCATATACATCATGCAAGTCACGACCCCTTCACGGAAAGCAACAATAAAATAAAAAACACATACACATGACTTCACAATCGCCAACTCAGCCCAAAAGTAGCAGCAAACACCATATCAAGTGATTCACGTCCCCCAGCTTCTTCATAACCGTAACCAATAGATCCAAAAAAATGCTGAGAAAACATTCAATTCCAAACATAATCATCAACATTCTTTGTTACATTGTGAAATCAACAGTTAAAAAATAAGCAATCAAAATATAATTATACAGCTACTGCTACAGAACATTCAGTTGCATGCGGAAAACCCAAGAATTCTCTTAGTTTCGTTAAAAATATAAAAATCAATATACTGTATAAACTGTAAACGTACATTGATTCAACCTAACTTTCTGGAACGCTTTCAAAACCCTAGAACTATTACACGTCACCAAATTGTCTATAGCTCTGAATTCCGCCTGCAACGACTCAACAGCTTCCTCAGCCTGCAATACAAAACAAGCTAACCACACAAATTACTTCAAATTTCGATCAAACTGATGATAGCATTATCTACATTGAATCACAATACGAGAGCAAATGACGCAATTGTTTACATGAGGAGTATACGAGTTGCTGATTAGAAGCCGGAGGCGCTGAGTACGTGGTTGGAATAAGGCTCGGAAGTCGGTTCGGCACAAAACTGAGGTTCGGATTTGGGAGGTGGTTAGGGTCGTTTTCGGTACGCAAAAATCGGTAGCGGGCGGAGTAGAGAATAAAAGGCGAGGATGGTGTCGTTTAGATCTCTTAGATTCACGGGCCGATATGGTTTGGGCCGGTGTCGATGCGATGCTGTTGCTGTCCAATGAAGGGTCCAAATTCATAAACAAAATTCATACGTGAAAAGTCAGTAAATTACAATTCAAATAATGAAAATTAAAAGGTTTGGTTATAAGGGATTTCCAAAATTGTGATGAACATTTTATAAGTTCATTTGGATCCTTTCGACATAATTACTATTTTATCCCTTCTTTTTCATTTTGTCTATTATAATATGAAGTTTTTATGTCTTTTTGACCTTCAATCGATGTATTTAGCAAAACTCTTAAACTGATTATCCTACCAATAGGATGTGTGTTTAGCAAAACTCTTAAACTAGTTACCCTACCTATGGGATGTGTGTCTGCATTTGGTTATTGAATAGGCCATCCGCATGTTCCATGCATGATGCTTTCCGTGGAACAATCAGTCAAACAAGCTAACAACCTTCACATGTAATTCGTTATTAGTTTCAGAATTCCAGGAACAAAGCTGAGAAAGTTAGTCATGAGCTACAACAAGCTTGTCTCGGTCCACTACTTCCTTTATTCATGCTTATGATTCACACAACAAAAACAGATAACGTATGACAGTTTGAACAGCATATGCATCAAAACACAGTGCAACGAGTAAAGGGTTTTACCGTAATAAAGTGGAGCAAGCACGAGGAGTGTCATTCATGTCACAACGATGTCGTCTCGTGTCGCAGCTAAGTGTATAAATTCTTACTACGTTGCATGTAAGTCCACACTATATCCTTAGCAATGGCTAAACAACTTCTCATTTGCTTCACATTATTCTTAGTCTTGTCTTGCCCCTCTCATGCCAACTTCTTTCGCCGTCGTCGCCCGCCTCCTCCCCCAAATGCACTTTCTGACGATCCCACACTAGCCACACCCCCATCGCCTGCACAGGTAGTGTCAGGAGGGGGAGGTGGAGGTGGAGGAAGCGGAGGAGGTCCAACTGCCGGTGGTTCAGGGTGGGGTTCAGGAGGTGGATTTGGTACTGGTGGCGGAGGAGGGGGAGGTATGGGAGGTGGTGGTAGT
Source organism: Sedum album (assembly GCA_006409495.1). Classification (NCBI taxonomy): domain Eukaryota; kingdom Viridiplantae; phylum Streptophyta; class Magnoliopsida; order Saxifragales; family Crassulaceae; genus Sedum; species Sedum album. The sequence goes on from QZGG01002424.1 coordinate 24,901, forward strand.
GCCGAAGGAGGTGGATCAGGTTCGGGTAGTGGTGGAGGCTCATCTAGTCAGTTCAATATCCCATCTACACCTGGAGTGCCTACTGGCTTTGCCCCACCACCACCAACAACTTTTAGTCCTCCTCCACCGCCATTATCTCCTTCACCACTGCCACCTTTCTCTCCACCACCACCACCAGGATTAGGACCAACCACCCACCATTTGTTCTTCCACCGGGACCCGTTATTCCTTTCAGTCAGATGAAGAAGGTGCTAATGGAGGGAAGATGCACTGGCTTGGGGTGTAATGTTAAAATCGTCAAATGTGATCCTCTATGGAAATCAATAGACAATAATAACGTTTGTGCTAGCATGTGTATTCCAACTCATGCATGAATGAAATTTGACATATTCGTAATATAAAATAAAGCTACAATGCATTTAGAAGTGCTTGAACAATATGAGATTTCTGAGATTCTTGAAATAAATGTTGAAGCTCAAACATAAGTTAATGTCAACACAAAGCTAACTAAATTGCGATCTAAGGTATCATAAATAACAACTATGTAATATGAATGAATCATTTTGGAAATACTAACTAAAATTTATTTGTATTTCAATTTGGCCGAAATGTGATCTTTAGCTTATTACCCTACCCAAAAATTAAGGTATTTATCGATTATTTTCTTAAATGCGAAATTCGAATGCGGCATACATGATGCTAATTCTTATCCCTTTGCAATCGTAAAAAGAACCCTAATTGAAATGAAAAACGAACAAAAAGTAGATATTGATGTTTTTATATACATTAGTTTATTGATATTGATATTTTAGTCATATTAATATATTGTTTGTTTGTTTTCGACCTCTTCCCGCTTATTAGCTAGTAAAAAATTATAATTCAAAGTTTGAGAGATTCAACAACGTGCCGTAAATAGCGTGCTTCATCGAGATGAAACAGTATTGTATTAGAAAAAATAAATATAGAAGTTTGTATTATACAATTAACCATAGTTTGAATTACTAAGTTCTTACTAAAACAATATAGTTTTTAATGACTGCAATTAGCTATTCAAACCTTAAATGTCATTCTAGTCAGTTTTTCATTAACATAACGAATAATCATCTCTTGTGTTAAAAGAGTCATCACAGAAACTTAGAATTGCGATTGAAAATTTAAAATGCCAACTCTCCAATAAGTGTTAATTCGATTAAGGATCAGTCACGTTCGGATGGGATTTTATATTTGACTTGTAGGTTGTATTTTGGTGAACAGAATCTCGAATCAACTGACATCTTTAATAAGGGTGCTGTCATGAATTTTGTGCCAGTTTTATAATATATGTTCACGCGTATATGTTCAAAGTTATGTTTTGCTTAAAAGATCATATTTTTCAAACACACAAGCGCGTTTTTCTCTGTGTTTTGGACCAACTAATCCCACCGTCGCTTTTCAAAAGCCTTCATTTGTGTATACTTAGCTTTACAACAATTTGCTTTAATCAATACTTGGTAGGATTTTTAGGTCATAAGCCTTTGATCCTCACCAAAGTCGTGTTCCCTTTATTACTTATATCATTTTGGTTGGTCAGTTGTCTCATTAATAGTTATTGTATAAGGAATAGCGACATATCGACCAGTAACTCGAATTTTAATTTCAAAAGTCGATAATTCAAACTATCTTGAATATAAAAAAATATCATATGTAAACAGTAATTGTTTGAGAGTGATAGACTCCTACCCTTATATTATAATTTTGTATCTTTCGTAGAAATATTTTCTTTTAAAAATTATTTAAAGTATTATTTAATTTATATCATATTTGGATATGGAGTAAAATGAGTGACACCATAAATTGTTAGAGAAATCAATTTCATCTTTGAGATTGGAACAAGTGAACCAAACGATGAAAAAAATCAAATTTTGTCTACCAAAACGAGCCCAAATAAAACTTTCGTCTATCCATCATTTCGAACGACTTAAAATGTTAATAGATATTTGCTATAAAAAACAATAAATTTTGAATTTATGTTTTGAAAAATGAAATAAGATCCTTCCAAATTAAAAAAGAACAAAATCCAGAGCAGAAAGCTGTTACACTATAAAAATCTATCCTTATAGGGAAATACTAATTGAAATAATGGTCTTCCATAACTAGTCATTTTTATTCTGATAATAAAAAAACATCAAATGTATATTCAATAAGAGAAACATTCAACTACATCAATCCTCATTTTGCATTTATTTATCTTCCTTTCAACCGTTTATCTCATCCTAATTCTTTTACTGATTGACACGTGTCTACATTTTAACTTTAATTTTATTAACTAAATCGAACCCAAACACATTACACAAAACTAATCACGTGTCAATCAATAAATGAATTAGAGGATGAAATGAACAGTTAAAATGAGGACATATAAATGCAAAATAAAATATGAATGTATTTGAGTGATACTCTATACATTACATCCAATCCATGAGTGCATCACATTTATAATTACACACGTTCACGACCATATTTCTTAAAAATATAACTCATTTACATTTTATTGTCCACCATATTGACATTTACATAACTAGGAAATGTATCATGTGGATCCTCTCAATTTGGTGGACTCGTGGATCCCCTCTTGCACCCGTCGATTGCATTTTTTGGACGCACCAGATTGTGTCAGCGCATTAATGAAGCATGTGACTTGCACGTTTGCATTTGTCATGTGCACACGTGATGTGCACATGACAAATGCACATACGTGGCGCAATCTGGTGCGTCCAAAAAATGCAATTAACGGATGCAAGAGGAGATTTACGAGTCCACCAAATTGGATGAATCCACAGGATACAACCTCTACATAACTATATGGATCAGAAAGTGTGTAATAAAACTACATTGTTTTAAATCTTTTATACGATTTCGAATGACTAAACCATTTTTCTAGGGGTGGGCAAAAACCGCACCGGAAGTGGAAACCGCCCGCACCACACCGCAAATGCGGGTTCGGAAACCGCACCGCATTTAAATGGTGCGGTTGCGGTTTTAGTTTTCAAGCAAACCGTTTAATGCGGTGCGGTTGCGGTTTTACATTTCAAGTAAACCGCGATAAGCCGCACCGCACCGCATTCATTAAAAAACATATAAATATATATAATTAAGTATATTTAGTATAATTGATGTAGTTTTTATAGAATAATATAATGAATTAATTAGATAAACTATAATTATATACATTATTATTACTAATTCTATCATATTTCTTGAAATATATGGTATGTAAAAGTTTAAAATTACTTATTTTGTAATTTAATTACGTTTTAAGTAGACTCGTCAAATGGATGAACGGGTGATAAATGGATGACGGTAAATGGACGGATGATAAACGGTTGTCATCCGTTTAATCCGTTAAACTTAAATGGATTAAATGGATGGATTGTAAATGGATGACGGATTAATGGATAATCCATTTATCCGTTTACCATTCATTTATCCGTTTACCATCCATGTCCATTTACCATCCGTTTATCCATTTATCCGTTTATGAGTTAATTGTAAATGAATGGTAATAAGGTAATAAACCTATGGTAAATGGACACTAAATGGATAGTGGTTCATCCGTCAATCCGTTTACCATCCGTTTATTAAACGGATGGTAAATGGATAATGGATATGGTTCATCCGTTCCATTCATTTAATAAACGGATGGTAAACGGATATGGTGACTTTATCCGTTTAATTAGACGGATGGTAAACGGATATGATGACTTTATCCGTTTAATTCAATCCATTAAACGGATGGTTAATGGATTGAATTAAATGGACGGATGATGGACACCAAAACGGATATGGATAAATTTGACATGTCTAGTTTTAAGTGAATTTATAAAAGATTAATAGAAAGCGGTCTTCAAACCGAACCGCACCGCACCACACCGCATATTCCGGGAACCGCATTTTTTAAAAACCGCATTATGTGGTGCGGATATGGTTTCAAAAATAGTCAAACCGCATAATGCGGTGCGGTTGCGGTTTTACCCTCAAACCGCACCAAACCGCACCGCGCCCACCCCTACATTTTTCTATAAAAAATTAAAATTAAATTGACCTTAAATTGTTGTTCGTTCATCTCAATCAAACCCTTTTCTTGCTTTCTTTCTCAATCCATCCAATAAATACCCTCCAAATACCTACCAAAACCGTCCCTCTTCCATTCTCAATCAAAACTCAAACTCTGCTAAGGTCAGTCCATCTTCTCCACTCCCCACTCCATTTTCCTCTCTCCATATTCCTTTTCACTCTCTATTCTTAAGCTCATTCACAATCGATCGCTTCTAAAAAATCCAATTCCATTTCCAGATCTTCTCCAGATCCAATCGGACCGGCACGCATCCCGAGTCAACATAATCATAAATGGGAAAACCATCAACGAGAGATTGGGGACAGATCTACGCTATTTACGGAATGGACGAATGGCAAACCCTAATGTTCTTACTACTCCACGCAGCATTCTTCTCGTTGTTATCAGTCCTGTTTTTAGTCTACTTTGATTCAGTTTGTTGGTTTTTTGAATGGATACTTTTGTCGAATGGAGGTGCTCGATTTGCTGCTGGATTTACTGGATGTGTTACTGCTTTGTCGTCCATTTGTTTGTTTTTTGCAGCTGGGAATATTTTTTACTCTTCTGTTTCGTTACATTGGGATATGGCTCAAAGGATGGTTCACTTGGTTGATGATTGGTCTAGTGTTAAGCTTGCGCTTGATGTCGGTTGTGGCCGTGGGATGTTGTTGAATACCGTTGCTTTGCAGGTAATTAGTGTTCTTCTTTTTTGTTGATTGTAGTTTATTATTATAGCTGCTTTTAGCTGAATTGGAATTTTTAGATCTCTGGAAATGCGCGTTTCTTTCGAGTATTTTGCATTGATAATGATTCTTTGTGCCTGACTTTTTGTATTAATGGAATTGATTTATAGGTGAATTTTAGATATGCGTAAAGTATGGAGCCATTCAATGTTGTTTTGGTATTGTGTCTTTTAGTTTTTTTAGATTCATTGGGTATTTGTTTGAGATCTGCAGCTGAAGAAAGCGGGGAGCTCAGGTAGGGTGGTTGGCCTTGACCGGAAAAACACTACCCTGTCAACTCTTAGAACAGCTAAAATAGAAGGGGTGCAAGAATATGTGACTTGCCGAGAGGGGGACACGCGAAGACTACCTTTTAGCGACAATTACTTTGATGTGGTGGTTTCGGGTTTATCCATACACAAGACTGGAAAGGAGAATGGGGGAAAGAGGACTGAAGAGGTAGCAGCTGCAGCTGCTGAGCGGATGCGGGCTGTTGTTGAGGTAGTTAGAGTGCTGAAACCAGGGGGAGTTGGAGTGATATGGGATCTGATACATGTGCCTGAATATGTTAAAAGGCTTCAAGAGCTTCGGATGGAGGATATTCGAGTTTCTGAGAGAGTCACTGCTTTCATGGTAAGCAGTCACATTGTCACTTTTAGAAAACCACACCAGCATTGCATTACTCCAGCTGAGGTCAGACTTGAATGGAGATGTGCATAATCAAGCTTTCGCTAGTATGAATTAAACAGAGACAACCAAGAAGAAGCCTCTTTTTGTTCTACTGGCCGTAATGGTATACTATAATAAGTAACATCTGGTTACATATGAGTTGAAATTAGGAGCCGAAGGTTCCTAGTACTGAAGATTGGAATCAAGTGTATATAGTAGGGTTTGATAGTGAAGAGGTCTGGGAAGACGAAGCCTAACCAGACAAGTAGTAATATAGTTCTCGGCTAAACACATGGTGGTGAGGTTGAACCATATGAGTTTACGGACTTAATTGTAAGAAGCTTGTACTTGTATGCACATTTGCTGCAGGTTTGTGTATGTTCAGTGTTGTATGTATTTGGCTCTGCACATTGCTGCTGGGTATTTGTGTTTATTTTACAGCAGAGTTTACCATAATAACTCAAGTGTTATAACTTAGAAATTCTTGCCTTTTGGTATGAGATGTCTGTTTTGCCAGCAATGTGGTAAACTGTCCCAGTCTTATATTAATGGAACCTATTCCTACTGGCATATAATTAGTGAGGGGAGGTGATGTAGTTCATTAGTCAATATTCTGGTGGATCTGACAGTGAGCTAATGAATGACTGATTTAAGAGTTCATGACACAAAACCAAGTGCTGATCCTTGTAGGGAAAATAAGCAATCCATTTCAGACATTGAAATGACACATCTTTTGAAACCATGTTGCGTTGCCTTTGGAGGTTGGACTGTTGTGTTGGTGTGCGCAGAGTGTTGTGTAATGTGTTGTAGATATGATTTGGCTTCAATTATGTCCTCATCATCATTCTATTGATGAAACCGAGAGAAGTACAGATACTAAAAGACAGTTGGGAAGTGAAATCAAGAAATTAGTACAAGAATTTGGTTAGTTCCAAAGCCTTAAATGCATAAGCTAGAGCTGCCCACAAATCAATAAGTAGTGTTTTGGCATGAGATATTTCCTCATCTTTAGGGTATGCAAGCATCAACAAGGGTCACATTTCCACCCACACAATGACTATAACTAGTAATGCTAGTTTAGTGGGTAGGTCATCTTATTTAATGGAGTACTGTCTACTACAGTAATTGTCTAAGTTGGTTTTTAGTGTAGAAGTAGTGGAGCCTCAATATTCAAACCATTCTCTATCCATCTCTATCTTCACCGCATTACCCGCAAAGATTGCACCCATTTGTCTCCTTTCATAAATTCAGCAAATGAGGTAATCTGAGAAATCCAAGAAACAACTTACATTGGCATCAGTTCAATAATTATTGTCTATCTTACTTACTTGCTAAAAAAAAAGATGAAATAGTAGAGTAGAGAGACTGTGTGCCACTAGTATATACTATTTTGTTATTTCAATTTCCTTGTAAATAGGTTATCAAATGGATAGTGAAGAAGAAGGCATGCTAACTATAGAGGCTACGTTGTTTTCAATCAAAAAAAACTGTAGAGGCTACGTTGTTAGTGGCGAGCCACCCATGAGCATGCATGTGTTGAAGATTCAGTGGCAGCATTATTCAAAGTTCAAACCAAGTCAGTCCAATATGGACTTTGACATGTAGTGCACATTTCCCAACTTCTCATTAGTCAGTCAGCCGTCTATTTTGATTATTTCATATATTACAGGATTAAATCTCAGTCTGTCAACTTCACTATATAACTGATTTGGTAATGTTCAATTCAAAATGTATCACAAGTCTTAATTGCCTCATTGACCATTCATCAACAAAATCTAACTTCATGTTTCAGTGTCAAAGAGTTCATAAAATAAACACGAAGAGTCCACTAACTGCTGCTAAATATGATCTACACTAACCCTACCCGCTGGTACCTACCTAATCTTCTTCAACTACTTTTTATGTATATCAGTTTCATAATTCTGCCCGCCAAAACCCGATTGGTCTTATGACGTGAATATCTACTTACTACTTACTTGAGTCGATATGAAACCCGAACGAAATGCGGTCCAGCTTCAATTTCTTTTTATTTGCCACGTTATCTGATGGGCTAACATTTTACCGATTACGAATCCTATTTGTTTGTCCAAAAGTACAAATTACACGGTAATTAAGATATAAAGATGGTATAAAACGTGTAGTTGAGAATAAATTGTTTACAAGTATATGAGTAAAAAGTAGAATACGTAGTTGATATTGAAGGAAAGTGGACAAACTTCAAAATGAAAAGTGGTTAAATATTATTTATTTTAACATCGAAAATTTATGCATTATTAAGAAAAATAATTCATTCTTATTAAGTAAAAATGAACAAGTTTGTAAATTGGGTTTTGCGAGCCCAGTCCGTGCCCTAATCCATCTACACTTCAGTCATTCAGATTTGTATGTGAAGCCCATTATGCCTGAATCCCGGAACAACTAAACTACTAAAAGACTCTTCCTCACAAAGCATTTTCGATTTTGCATACATTATTCCTCCACTGACAAACTTTATTACGCATTTCTGAATGTTTTCATACGGATTGTTTTCGGTAAAAAAAATTTGGACACTACTAGGAAAAATTAGGAAGATTTAAAAAGACTTGATCGATCCAAATTTGGACATTAGCATGAGATATTTAGTAAGAATATGACTGAGGGTGGGTAAAAAGGTCTTGATATCTCGTCACGTTCTGTTACGCTCTTTATTTACTTGATTAATCAACCGACGTGTAGTACTAAAACTTTGAGATATTATTCCTTCTAGATATTTTTAATGGTGGGCAGCCAGCTCAAGATGAAGCAAAATATCCCAACGGAATAAATGTACAAGTATAAAATACGGATATGATGTAAAATGTATAGTAATTAAATAGTAATGGCATAAAGAGTAGCGGCCTAAAAAAGGTCGATAGTTAACCTCTCCTTAATACTTCAATACATAGAAATGCAAGAAGAGAAGAAATGAATAAATCTTGTATCGAATTTGAACAAACGCTTCTATATAAATCCTCGAATTCAATGCATATTAATTCAATAATGACTTGAACGAATATTGAGTTAGAAGAATCGTGTCTTGGCCGTAACCTATAACTTGCACGTGACTTAATTATGTTCAAACACAAAACATCAAATGCAGCGCCGCTGCAACAAGACCTGCTGCAAGTCGTGAATGTTGAAACACTTATGTGCACGTGCGTATATGATTTTGAATATAAGAATGTGTGTGTAATTATGCTATGACTCATATTTAAGGTTTTAGATAATTTTGCACAATTAATATGCTGTATTCAGAGACAGTAACATCCAAGTGTTTGGTGACACAAATAAAATAATTAATAATAAATATATATTGAGATCAACAAAATCTTAAATACGTTATTTTTTAATTAAATTTCATCCGTTAAATATTAATAATCACTGTCTTCGAAAATTTGTAGAAAACATATTATTTTCATACTTTCATCAACTCCATTGTTCTTTTTCACACAATGGATCAACATTGACAAAATCTATTTGTTTCACATCTGCAAAACTTTCATACCCCAAAAAATGTCAGTGACAAAATGTTCACATTATTCACATCAAGGTCCCCAACAAATTTTTCTCTACACCTATATCCCCATACTTTTCATTTTCGTTTAATTCACCCCTCTTACCTATTATACCCATACCCGAATCCAGACCCATACCCGTAACCATAACCAAACGACCCGGAGCTTTGACCCATTTTTATATCACTTTGTACTTCCTCCTCGAACTTGTTTCCAAAATTGCCCTGATACTGGCCCCATCCGGATTGGTACATTCCAGGGGTATAACCGTCATTTCCGTATAAAAACATGTTCTGGCCTTGTTGGCTCTGAGGTTGGCTCCCGGCCATCACCTCTGGCAAAGTGCTTAATCCCGCCAATGTTGCCCAATCGAAGTTCCCTGACCCGAGCTTCTGCAAGTTGATCTTATCATCTTGGAGCAATGCTTTAAGCGAATTCATGCGACGTAGATTAACATTGCTTGGCTCAAGCTCTGGGAGCGAGTCTAATACATCGTCTAGGTGAGATGACGGAGATGATACTGGTGATCCAATGCTCTGCTGCTCTTTGCTCGACATTGACTCGCTTTGTACCACCTTTTGTTGGCTCGAATTCTTCTTGTAAATCCGACATAGCACCCAATCATCCAACTGCAAATTTGCAACACATAAAAACGTTACAATCCAATTCATTCAAATTCAATCTTAGATCAAATTCGGGACAACGGGATTATAAACTACCTTGGGGCCTGTATGTTTCCTAGAAGCTTCAAAAAGGCGATATTCGTGCATGATCCAATTAGTCTTGGTGCCCTTAGGAGCTTTACCAATGTAGAAAACCAAAGCCTTCTTGATCCCAACTTTGCGTCCTTCAGTCGTGATCACCTTATCAGTCCCTGTAGCTTTCCAATATCCCGACCCGGCAACCCGATTCGGCCTTGACCCGTTCGGATACTTCCTGTCTCTAGGGCTAAAAAAATACCACTCTTTTTCGCCAAAATTCGCTTTGCCTGAACCAAAACCAAATCCATATAAATCAACAAATTTCTCCCAAACAAAAAATCTTAAAAATTGAACCAAAATCAAAGATTACTCACTCGGTAAAACCCACGGGTCGAATTTGTACAAATCAATATCGCCGATGATCTGCAGAGAAAATTGTTGCCCGGAGACTTTCTTGCAGAGGTAATGGACTAAGAGCTCCTCATCAGTTGGATAGAATCGGAATCCTGGAGGCAGAGCCAGCTGGTTTAAAGGGTTTGCATTCGCAACTTCAACGCTCATTTTCAATTCGGGTCGGGTCAGAAAACAGAGCAGATTTGAGCTTTGGATGAGATCTAAACTTGAGAGATGTTGGAGTTTTGCAGTCGGTAAGAAAACTAGAGTTTTTCTTGTTTGGTTAAAGATTTGTCAAGCAGCAGAATGGAGTATATATAGAGGGAGAAGCAGCGGAGAGATAAGCACGGTAGACTTGTCACTGTGGGGCCCGCGTAGCGTCGATCAACTCATAACACGACACGTGTCTAAATACAGAGCATTTTAAAGATTAAACCGAGGTTTTTCGGTTCGAGTCGGTTACAAGGCTTGGAGAAACGACACGTGCTTTGAATGACGACAAAATAGTTCTAGAAGGTTTTTGATTAATTTAGGGTTTAAAGCGTGTGTAAGAACGGCACGTCGGTGGATGAGGATGCCACGTGTCTACACGTGCGAATTGTGGATGGGAGGTTAGGCGAAACTTCCTTGTTTGAAGTGCGGCTGTGGAGTTGAAATTGCGACACGTGAGTAAGTGGCAAATGTTTGAAGAACATCTAAGAAGGAAAAAAGATTAGGTTTGTGATATTTTGAAAATGTGGAATTGAGGTTGTGGGGTTTAGTTGATTTGTTTGATGTTTGATTAGTGTTTCTTTCACTCATCAAACACCTTAATTGAGGTTAAATCGATTGCAAATTACGTTTCTTTTATCGTGTTATATGTATTTTAAAAAAAAATAAAACCCTAATCATATCTTGACTTTAGACGTAATGTAGTAAGAGCTACGTAGTATTAGTATGAAAGTACGTAAAGTACTATGCAATCTATGCATGACTTGTTGGCAGGTGATTGGTTGAGTAATTTAAAATGAGGGTTTCTTTTTTCCTTTCTTGAAATGGAGACTTTGGATTTTGTTTTCATATGTTTAATATTCTTTAATAAAGTGTTTGGATTGTAGCGAACGTGGAGGTTTTTGGAAGGGATGGAGATATGAGCGTTGAGTAAAGAATTATATGTTTGAATAGTTTGGTGAGTCAAATTAGCCACGTAGCAAACTTGGTTCCATTTGAGTAGATACACGAAGAATAGGGATTGGAATTTAATGCTTTAGTTTGCATTTGCATGTTTTTCTTTGATACAAGTTTGCATCTCGTGTTGAAAGCGACTCCGTTGTCTTTGTTCATGTAATGTGTTCATCGTCTGAGATTTTGGGCGGCTAAGTGGATGTGAAATATGGTCAAAAGCAGTGTCTTTTAGACACCACTAGAGACTAGAGTTATATATAGGTTTGCCAACTGAGTTCAATCATGATTTTAGTTTTCAACGTGTGTCATTTTGCATAATGTTATTCGCTTTAATCAGGTTTTATTAATAGTAATCCTGATAGTGACTGTATGAATGACATGTGTACTTCAAGCCTGCGGACCCATTAATGTTTGATGAGCTAAATTGATGATAATCATGATGTGATGATTAGAACAAAATCCTAGAAACTGAAACCCTAAACTACACTTCACTCCCCTATATTTCGTAGTTTGTTCTGGAGCAAAGTATGCTGCTTGTTGACAAAAACATACTCAACTCCAGGAGGTTCTTACTTCTTCTTGGTCTAATGAGTAGCATTAGTATATTTAATAGATGATGGGTGACCTACAATGTTGTACAAATACTATGTATTAAATTGACAGATGTTCAATAGTGGAAAGTATCACGTTTTTAAAATAGTTAGGTTGACAATAAGCCGATGAGTCATCGTAACTTGGCAGTCTTTAATGCATCGCAAAAGCTACATTGTGATTAGGTCATGTAAGAGGTCCCACCTAGCGAGGTTAATTTATATGCTAATAACGTTTTTGACGTCTAGATTAGGGTTTCTAAGCAGATATTTTGTGAAAATAAGCAGATATTTGTAGGTTTAGGGTTTGTGAAGGCGTCATATTTGTAGCTTACAAAGAATGGCGTGGCTTCTAGAGCCAACTAAAACATTTGCGTGAAATGTAACACATAACACGACAAGTCTATTTTGTATGAAAACAAGTCTATTTTGTATGAAAACAATTCATCGCTTATTCTTGTGGATGAGATAAAAAGTGTACCATGAAATATTTAAAATGTGGTATGTTGTGTGACACGCAGGTTACATATATAGGGATAGAGGTTCTCTAAAAACTACAAATTATAAATGCATGTTAATAGGATCAAATAATAAATCAATGCAAAATTTGGTGCCATTTGGACGGGTTCATGTATATCTATCAATTGGCATTCTTTTCATCATGTTCAAGATGGCACTTTTAGATATGTTATCTATATCAATTCATTATTAAGCAAATGTGGGTAAATTTTCAAATGACTTACTCAACACAATTGAGATGGATAAAAGAATTTGATTCTCAAATTATTTGATTTAAAAATAAATAATTTTAGACAATAATCAATCTTTTATATCAATGAAAGCAATTAATAAGAATATCAATGAAACGGTAATGAATGGATAAGTCGGATAATCTAGTTTTAATTATTTCATGAAAGAGTGTCTGTTAATGTCCTTTGCGAGACAAAAGAAAACTTCCGTTTCAAAATAGAGAAAATTGTCGGAAACTATTTTTAATCACAATAGTTGATACGTATAAAATTAAAGTTGGTTTCAGTATTATTAAATTCAATTAATAATCAGTCATTTATGATTCTTAATAATGTAATCTACCTCAATATTTACAAATTGAATTCAGAAATAGTCCATTTGATAATAGACTAAAATTTAAACTGCACATGATCGTATCAATCAGCCTGTCGTTAGATATTTAAAAAAA
>QZGG01002425.1:0-37706 GCA_006409495.1 Sedum album
AAGTCTGACGTGGATGTGGACAATTGCACAATGCCAAACTCATGGGAAAATTCTGATCATCCTGATGAATGCTCTTGTCCCATTGAATGATCGACCCCATATGAAATGCCAAATAGGTACTAGTGACATATACATACACAATGAGCATCTTTAGTGAGTTTGTTGTGGAAGATTTTCACTGCGAATTGTAAACTTTAGCCAAAGAGTATGATGAATAGTTGGACAAAATAGTAAAGCCTTATTTCAGTAATTTGGGAAAAGTGATATGAAAACAGGCATTAATAGTAGCAAGGTTATAGACTAGAATACAAGTGTGCCGCGTCCATAGACAATTAATACCTTCACCTATTCACACAACTCCATGTCATAATCAGCAGTGGTTTGATAAACCCAATGACTGAAACTGAGATTATAAAGTTTGTAGGTCTATTTTTGGTGGCCCTACTGTTCACAACAGCCTTAACCAGGTTGTTAAGTTCTGTGCGGTAGTGCAGTCACAAGTAGTAATGTCACACACTGCCTCCTCCTGCCTCTCTTATCTCATTAAATAGTAACTAGCCAAGGCCAACTATCTTCTCATCTACCTAATTGATTCTCTTATTGTTTGGATTTATGTTGAGGGACCTGCCATAAACATAACTATGTCTATACTCAGTTGTCTTCATTCCATAACATAATTGACGATGCATTAGATTCCATGATGAGATGACAACAAAATTCATGTAAAAGCAAGAATGATCAAAGGCTCAACATCCATGAAGAATTAGATATTTTAACTGTTCAGACTTTTTTCTTGGTTATCAGGTTTCGAAAATGCGTCTTGTGTAAAATATGTTGTTGATAATGAATGATTTACAAATTTTGAGAAAAAAGTAAAATATGTGATTGAAAGTGAACAAACACGGATAGAGAGATTATAAATCGTTCATCTAAATTATAATAAGTGGATAGCATTACATGCCAAAAATCATTGCATGAATATATCCATGTTCCCTAGGTTTGAGGTTATGTAGCATTTCATTCTTGATGCATGTGTTAGCATGGTCTTCTGCTGTTAATTTAACGTCACAAACTTCCCTCTTTTTGAAGTAACTTTGACCAGCCAACTCCACTATTATTGCCTCCCATGATCGATTTTATAAGTAGCATTTATACCTAACCTTATTGTATAGAGTTAATAGCATGCATACAACTAACATGTGACTTAAGTTGTGTTCCAGCTTCCAGATCAATTAGCAGTGACATTATTTTCCTTAAAAAGCCAACATGACCATCATAAGATATGTAAATGCTCTTTATATTTTAGAAATTGACATTTCATTTGTTTACGTGTTCAAGCATTGTTCAAGTTATAAAAAATTATTTATTCACATACTCATATTCTGTAACAATGCTGCTATTAATTTCTATGTAATGATTTCATCGTTACGATGACTAAGATCCAACTTCAGGGTATCACTTAGTACACTTTTTAATTCTAATTGTGTACTCATATGTAATTGGTTTTAATAAGTTATAAGAATGAACCATCATTGTTCACAATAGTCTCTCTCTCAGACGAACACTATGCTTTGATATTGATTCGAAAGCTTCCATGAATTCATCTTCTACATGAGTTTTAAGTTTTCTCTGTATCAATGTAGTTTCTTTTACTCGGGATGTTTTTAATGTTTCGATTATCTTTAGATACTTGGCTCCTCCTTTTATACTCTCCAAGATGATCAATCATACCGATAATATCAATTTTTTACTTACTTTTGCATTCAAACTTAATATTTATTTATCCAATATACTCGATGTTATCTTTCGTATGAATAACTTGTCAATTATCTGTGTGCAAGAATTTGCTTCAGATGAAATTGCTCAACATTCTTTAGCAGGATTTTTGCATTATTTATTTTTATTGTGTTTATTTTGTATTTTGCCCCATTCATTGCCACCCGTATCATTGCACATTATCAATGATTTACACAAGAGAGAATGATCTCTGTTTTCAAAGGCTGAAAGTACTGTCTTTTTAATACTCAGTACACACCTTCGTACGGGTGCTTTAAGGAATTACTCTAAGATAAATGTAGAAAGCTTTTTTTATAAACAAATAAATATGGGGAATATAAAGTAGGGTGGAGGGGGAAAATGTTCAAAGAGGACCAAATACATTTATGTGAGACGGAAGGATATCATCTCAATCGTAGATTTTCATCAATTCAACGATTAATATCGATAACCGTCACTCACCAACCGCCACATATTTTTTACTAATTCATTTTCTATTTACAGAAGCAAATAGTATTAGTTTAATGTTCTTCTATATTACTTTAAGATAAATGTAGACAGCTTTTTTATTATTTTTAAAAAAATATGGGGAATATTAAAGACGAGCAGTGGCGTTATGGAGACAAGAGCCCACTCAACCGGTTGTCCCACATGACATGATCATATTTTAATATACTTAATTGTGTTTTGGCATGTTATGCTGAAATGTTTAGCTTTAAAAATCCACTTTAAATAATTCATTAACACTATTTAATTATAATATGTTCATTATTACTAGCTATCCGTGCACAGTAAAACCTGTGCATAAATAAGTTATGCAATTTACCGCACACTCTCCCCTTTTTATCCTATTTTGAATCTTCTTGGATATTTGAGGACGTACTGTGCGGTAAGTATAAATAACATTGTACTATCTAAATATGCACAGTATTTCGATTTTAAACATTGTACTATCTAAATACTGTTAAAAATTGTACTAACTAAAATGCACAGGATGTACTTCCGTTTCAAAATATTTTCCATGACTCCAGCTTCTGATCTTCATTCTCTGTGAACTTCTCATATATGGGGACTAATGTGGTCCTAGCTGTTTCTCTAGCCTCGGGCAGCCGATCATTTAGTAACTTCAGAGCAGTCTGAATAAGCGAAACTAACCCAATCTCTTTCACTCCATCGAATCCCTGAACAGAAGAAAACCCAAGCGTAAATATATAATCCAGTTGCACTCTGATGCGGATTGAAATTAATTAACTGTAAAAATATCGTAATCAGGGAACCAATACCATCTTGGAAATGCAGTTGGAAACAGACACAGCAGCCTTAGCTCTAATCCTCGGATTATTAATTATGAGTGATATATTTCTGCAGCTTGTGCAGTAGAGGAAGCAGAGTCATCCCTTCCACCATCACTTTCAATGCTCTATCAGCTTCTTCACACACGAACTTTTTATCCTGAGAAGCCTTGAGCAGCAGCTGCATATGCTGCAAACATACCAAACACCACCACACTTAAAAAACACATAACCTCATCCTAACCAACCGAAAACCAAATAAAAAACTCAATACATACCAACTGATCAAAAGTCTCGCCACTGCACATTCTCCTCAATCAGAAAACCATCACCATAAGCACTGAATACATCCGCAGCAGCCATAATCGAAGTTTTACATAGCGCACTCCTAGGGTTCTTCATCGCTTTTACAATTACTACCATCACTTTCTCCCTATACAAACTCAAATATCACTCTCAAATCTCAACTCAAAGTTAACCTACAAACAAAATCAAACTATTAAAAGCTCAAACTCACTCACAGAATCGGAAGCATCACCGCCGAGTGATGGATCGCAAACCGCCTCACATCATTCAACGACTCGCACATCTTGATCCAGTCCGCCGACTCCAATCCTTCCTCCAAATCCTAACAATCAAATATCCAAAAAATAAAAAAATCAGCTTCGAGTCAGCAACAACGGGACGCAGTCATGCGAATGAGGAGTATGTACTCATCAGGATCTGGACGTCGGGATCAGGTAGAGCGAGGAGGTCTTCGAAAGCAATATAATCGATAACGACGGCGTCTGTGGTGGCCGGCGGAGGGGCGTATCCGTCACTGATCGGCATGGCGGTGGATTTCTTGATGAGGATGTGATCGGAGGAAAGCGGCGAAGGGATTGAGTTCTTGTGAATTTGACGAAGCGCCATTTGAACGGTTTGAGAGGTGACGGGTTGGGAAGCGATAGGACGGTTGGAGAGACGACGGTTGGAGGATGACGGTTAAGTGCGGTTAGGGTTTTTGGGGATAACCGCTATCCGCTGCTCCCCAATTCTTAATAGGGAGATATCATTCACTATTTTGAATAAAATTAAATCAACGAAGCTTTCTTTCATGTCAATTCCCATCCTCGTTTCGGCACGTGCATCACACGCATACCGCGAGTCAAGGGCTAAGGGCTTCATAATCATAGCCACTCAGTCTCGAGCATCACGTGGGTCCTTGTTTTATTGTCTGAAAGAACCCTCATCACGTGATCAATCTTCTTCTTCTTAATTACTTTCTGCTCCCTCAACTTTTCATATTTACTAAACCATGGTCCAATTCTTACAAAAAGTCGCTAATCTTCCAGCCGCAATAGTACAAAGTAGAAACAACAGGGACTAAAACAGAAATAAATAAAATTTCATCTTATCTGTCCTTGTGCCTCGCTCCACTGTCCAGTATCCACTCCATCTCCTTGGCTCTGCTCTGTCTCAGAACCTCATCACCAAATCAACCTTCAATATTTTTTACCATCTCGAATCTTCAATTCATCAGCTGATGGTCGATGCAGTAAAACCAAACCAAATGGCCCACCCAATCAGAACTCTAAGTAGCAATAGCAGCAGCAATGAACAGCAACAACAGCAGCAACTCTTCCTCTGTTTCACTACTCGTCTGTCATCCTCTTCTTCCTCCTCCACTATGAAAATCACTAAATCTATACTCAGCCCAGGTAGATCCGCTAGAGATATCTCACTCAGCCGCCGGTTAAAGACCAACGGCAGCCTCAAAGGTGGCCAGTCACCCATGTTCCCCACCACCAACACAACATCAAGAAAAAAGACAGGAGCAGGGTTTGAAAATCCAGAGCCATCTTCTCCTAAAGTCACTTGTATCGGACAAGTCCGCGTCAAATCCAAGAAAAAAAGAATGCAAACCATAACAGCCACACCCATGTCATCAACAACAGGTCTAGATCTCAGCGAAGGTCAGCAGACTACAGTTTTAGAAGAATCGATGTAGCTGAAGATGGACTGAAGAGACAGAGCTCAACCTCGTACAGGAACAGAGAGATTGAGCTTCAGAGCTCACACCGGCATTTTCAAAGTAACCAAAAGTGGACCATTTGTGAATCTTTAAGGAGCTTTGGATCGGATTTCAACTGCTTCAGATCTACTTCGTGTATGTCAGATAAAGAGCAGAGGGAAGCGGAGAAGAATGGGTGTGGATCTGTGTTGGCGAGATGGCTTGTGGCGGTGCAGGATGGAGAGGGTGGAGAGAAGGGTGGTGGGAGGCAGATTGAGCTTGTGGTTGGAGGAAGAGATGATGAGATTTGTGGAAGGAGGAGTTACAGGAAGAGACATGTTATGGAGGATATTGATATTAAAGAGATCGAGAAGGATTTGAAGGAGAGAGTTGGTGGAAGGGATGAAATTGTTGAAGGTGGGAGGAGATTGAGTATTTGCGTTCCTCCGAAGAATGCTTTGCTTTTGATGAGATGTGGATCTGATCCTGTTAAAATGGCTGCGCTTGCTAATCGGTTTTGGGAGCCACCGGAGAAAGACGAGGAAGATGAGGAGAAGGATGTTCGTGAAGTGGTTGAACAATGTATGGTTTTGGTGAAAGATGAAGATGTTAGCGGAGCGTTTAAGGAGTGTGAAATGGAGCAGGAAGAACTTGTCTTTGAATCAGCATTGGATGAGCAGGCGAATTGTGATTTGGCGGTTCTAGACGAAGAGGAATTGTTGTCATCCGAGATTGAAATGCCGGAAATGAAAGACGAAGATGAAGACTTATGTGATAAATTTGTAACCGAAGAAATGTACGAGGATGTTTTGGAGGAATTGGGCACTGCAGATACAGAACAAGCTATTCCTGGGGCAGAACACGGTGACATGGAAATTTCCATAGAACATCAGATCGATATTGAAGATACTAATTACAGAGAATCCATTGAAGAAGAAATGAGGGATGATATGGTAGTAGAAGAAATAGATCATTTGGTAACAAGTCCTTTATCCGAGCAGGAAGAAGAGAGCACGGATGTCGTCTTGATCGAACAGAGCAAGTCAGACTCCGCAGAGGTTGATTATGCTAAGGACGAGAGTGATGAAGACAATTCTGATGAAGTGAAACAAGAGACTGCTACTTGCACGACAGATAAGGTGAAGGAAAGCTCGGTATTACCGGACTGCTTGCTGTTAATGATGTGCGAGCCTAAACTTTCCATGGAAGTCAGCCAGGAGACTTGGGTGTGCACTACAGACTTCATCCGCTGGCTGCCGCCGAGAGAACCTAACAATGCCACAACCAAGAAGAAGAATGATAAGAACGGGGCAGCTGGAGACGAGCTGCTCTCCAAGCGTGTGAGCGTCCATTACAAGCCACCCATAGCACCGCCGCAAAAAGCGCAAGAGAACTCGCAGTTCATCCCGCCAAGGTCCTCTTGCTCGTACCCTGCGCCACCATCCAAGCATGAGTCGACTTGCGAACCGTTGTACAACCTCACAAGGTGTAAGTCGGAGCCGCGAAGGGCAGCTGTTAAGTTAGCAGCGGCTGGGCAGCAAGAGAGCTGTTTTTGGAAAAATAGACCGCACGCGCCGGTAGGAGTCGGCGCGGCGGGAATGGGGTTTTGAGCTGGGTATTTTGGGAATTTCGGCTTAAGGGGATGGATGGGTGTGATTGGGGGAATCTTTTACAGCGTGGGAGTACTCGTAATGTTTCTGGTCTTGTTTCATCGTTTTAAGTGACTGCTGCTGTAGCTACCTTTTATTTACTTTTTGTTAAAATTCCAATGTAAATTGAGTATTAATTTATAAGATGTCGCTCTTGGAGTTCCTTGATTTCTGCAACTCATCACTCTCTAGCATGGTTTTGTTGAACACATAAAGCTACTTTTATTGTAAAAATTTCAACTAAGAAAATGAACATCGATGGTTGAAATATTAATATAAGCGTTAGAATTCTAAAAGAACATATTTTTAAAGATATATGGAAAACTCAGTTATTTGGATTAAGGTCAAGTGCTGCAGCAGCACTTTGTATTCATCCAAAACTGTGAGGAGTATCAACGTCAAAGCGACATCGTTTTGATGCTCGCAATAAGTAACTATTTTATTTTCGCGCTTAAAATTTCATTTCATTATTCTCCTCTTCATTTTTCATCTGTCGTGATCTCAGAGTTTGTTTATTCTTGTTGTGGGTCTGGATTATCTCGTGTGAGACTTTTATCAATTATAATTTGTTGTTTGCATCAGTTTAATTCTGTGTTTGATTCTTGTACTTGTAAACTAGTTTATTGAAAGCAACATTTTTCTTCATCTATCATGTTCTGTTAATGTAAAGTGGTGATGAAAAGTGTTGATGGATTCAGTAGTTTGATATTGCATTGCAGGTCCAATTTTTTACTAATGGGTTTGTATGTTTCAGTTCATATCAGGGCTATGTATGCAATTATCTATTTTTTCTAGGTATATGCAGTCCCTTCAGTGCATATTACATCTTTTATGCATAGGCACGTGATGAATATTTATTCAGTGTTTTTGAACTAATTGTGAAACTAGTCATTTGTCTTATATGATATGAAAATCTCTTTTATGCATATACAAAACATGCTTATCTGGTGTTTTACCCATTTTCAAATTATTTGATCGGTTTGATTTTTATTGTAGGTTTCGTTTTGTTCGTGTTATAAAGTCATGTCGTCTCTGGATCAGAATTTGAATCATCGTTAGCTGTTGGTGTTGATTGTTTCTTATCTGGGTGATTCATCTGTTTGGTCAGATGTTGATGAAGAAGTCTTGGTTGATCCTTATAAATCTCTTCCAAGTTTGCATAACTGGTTTCCTGAATGCGCAGTTGAAATGAAACCTCAAGTTGGTATGGTTTTCCTTTCAATCGAAGCTGCCTTTTCCTTTTATTAGAGTTTTAGTATGTTATGTAAATTTGATATAAGGCGCAGTTCAGATAAACGGTGTTCTGATGGTACTGTTATTCGCAAGTATATACTATGTAACAAACAAGGTAAGAACTCGATGTCTAGTCCAATAGATAGTTTAACCGGTTTCCTTGATCGTACTCGTGCTGACCCTTCTATCATGTCTAGTTGCAATGCTCCGATAACGTTGAAAAGGAACGGGATAAATGGTTATATAATTGCTCAGTTTGTTGAAGGTCATAATCATCCAATGACTGAGTGTGGTTCTTAGTTTTTAAAGACCAGGAGGCAATTGAATTTTGTGCATCAGAAGGTTGTAGTTGATTTAAGTAAAATAAATATTAGTTCGGTTGTTGCCTGTAAAGTCTATAAAGGGCTAGTTGGTGGGTATTCAAATATTGGGGCAACATCTTGTGATTGTAAGAATGTTCAGCGTGATAAAATTGCTTATATATAACATGATTTTATTGCTCAAATGATTATTGAAAAGTTTCAAAACAAAAAAGAAGTTTGTCCGTCATTCTTTTATGAGTATTTTGTTGAAGATGGGGCATTAACGAGAATGTTTTGAGCTGATCCTATTTTATACAAAATTACGTAACATTTGGTGATGTTGTCTTTCGATGCAACTTATTCTCTGAACAAGTTGAGTTTCCTACTAATTGTTGTTTTCTGACTAAGTTATACCCTTATTTGTATTAGTTTTAATAAGATTTTGTACGTTCTTTATTCTTGATTTTTGTAGGTACAAGATGATATTTGTTCCATTTACTGGTTTTGACAACCACAAGAAAAGCGTCACATTTGCTACTGCGCTTGTATCTAGTGAAGATGCTGATAGTTATACATGGATTTTGCAATCCTTTTTGAAGTGTATGGCTCGGCAATCGACATGGTTTTAACCGACCAGGATGTTGAATTAAGGAAAGTCGTTCCATTGGTATTGCCTGAATCTCATCATCGCTTTTGTATGTGGCACATAATGAAGAAGATGTATGCCAGGGTAACAATTTCAGTATTTAAGCTTTCTGTTATTTATTTAAGGTTATTTGTACAGAAATAGTATTTCTAGGTTTGTTTTACTTCTGATGTGTCTCAAGAATTCTGTCGACAGTTGAGTGTTATTATTTACTCTAATGAATTGGAAATAGATGAATTTGAGTCGGGTTGGAATTCTCTGATTGAAAAATATGATTTTGTTAGGAATACTTGGCTGTCTAATATGTTCAAGCTTCGTCGATATTGGATCCCTGCATATTTTCGAGACATTCCATTAGGCTGCTTAGTTATGACCAAATCGCGGTTTGAAAGTAAGAATTCGTTTTTTGGGAGATTTCTTAGTATTCGAATGAATTTGTTGCCATTTATGTGTGGTTTTGAATCTGACGTTGAGAATCAGAGTCAGACTATTGCTGAGCATGATTCATTAGTAAAAAAAGAAACTTGTTACTCCACTTTCTCAGTTTATGTGAAGTTGGCAAACTGAATGTCTATGAACTTTAGGACTCCAAATTTACTCAACACAAATACACGGTTAGTCTTTTTATTTTTTAAAATGTTTGAATTGTAATTATGTATTAATTCCTTTATTTTTGCAGGTCACCCTTGATCTGATTAATAATGATTTGTCTTGTTCATGCAAACAATATAAGAGGGTTGGTTATCAATGTCGGCATGTGTTCTATGCCTTGAGATGTGGTGGTATTCAAAAGACCCTATGTAAATACATTTTGCATCGGTGGACTAGCAATGCCATTCGGCTTTCTGGCGGTGTTGATGATATGTTTCAGTAAGGCGACAATAGCTTGCCACAGTTGGAGCCCAGTACTGTCATTTGGTCTTAATTTCATTCATGTCTTCACCTTGTTGCTGATGACACCAATAAGATAGAGCTTCTGACTTCCCGTTTAAAAGAAATGCGCATTCAATTTGAAAGTGAATGTGAAGGTACACGCAATACTGATAAAGTGGGCTATTAGCAGATTAATAGGAGCTATTGTTTCGAAAAAGTTGATTATTAAATCGCCAATGTTAGTGTATACGGAAGGTTCTGGAAAAAGGATAATCAGTGAGCGAGAGAGTGCTATTGCGAGATTTAAGCGCCCTGAATGAATTTGTGGTATGTGTAAGAAGAAAGGGATTCATGACAAGCAGACATGTCCAATGAAAGGGATTTCTCTTCCACTAGTAGATCGGTTTCCTAATGGCGTAGCTGATGAGAACATTCAAATCTGATTCAGTTCAATTTGAAGTTTTTTGTTTACCTTGTCATGGATGAAGAGCTTATTCCCTCTATTTTTGTGTAATGATCAGAGAGTATTTTGCTCTTTTTTCCATCATGGTGGTATGCAAGTTTCATTGTTATACTTATAAACCGTTTATTGAAAGCAAGTTTTTTTGAGCTACTGACGGCACGTCGTTGAGTGCTGCAAATTTATCCCTAGTCTCTTCCTTAGTATAGTCAAGGTAAGCAGGGGACGAATACACAGGGAACGGTGAGAAGTGATCTTTTATCTACAGCAAAAATTGGGGTTTTGTGAGTAAACGGCAGATTAAGTGCGCGCAATACTACTGGCGCGCAACAGAATGCAATTTATAAAAGTGTTTAACAAAAACAGAGATGAGCTCGGTTCAGACTTGTCACTATGAACTCTATGTTTATCATTGGTCACTAAAGATATATGATATAATGTCCGTATAAGTTAAGGTCTGGTCAAGGCTTAATAACCTACACATACATTCCGGTCAAAGTCTGTATGATTCTATTACTCGACCTAGTCTAATTAACCACGAATCCGGTCAAGGTAGTGATTAACTATTCTAGTATTACTCCTAATCATTCACAGTCACGTACCTCTGATAGTTTAACAATAGATAACCGATTCTATAATTAAGTCTGCGGGTCAGGCTTCGCTTAACTATCTAACCTAATTATCATGTAATTGAGTTTGGAGTAATAATACTAAACATATCATGCAACTAAGAACAAGACCTCAAAACATATTATTCACAGATCAAAATCCAAACCGAAATCAGTAAGTTAGCTAGACATGCTGAATGTATACATCTCAAGGTTTATTTTTAAACAACTAAAATAACAAGAACAAATCTGATTGTCGAGTCTGGTCTGCGCGTCGCTCTGCTTGCGCCGGCACCTTATGCGTGTCTTTCCTCTCTACAAATCGACTCCAGGGCGGCTCTCTTGTGATTTCCTTCATGCGTTGTATTTATAGTCTTGCCGTCTAGGGTTTCCGCAATAAAATAGGCAAGAGAATATTTGAAAATCATCTTTATCTTCTAAAATTCAGCTTAGGAAATATTCTCGCGCATGTTGACGTCATCGTTTCGGTTTTGTCGCTGATTGCTGACGTCATCATTTTGCCTCTGCGTGACACAACTCGCGCGTTCCTCTGTTTTTTCGGTTCTTGTCATCTTGTTGTTTTCACCAAAGATTCAGCCTTCTTGTTGCACTTTCATTCTAACTTCTCTGATAAACCTTAAATACAAAACTACACCAAAAACGTAATCTTATACTTAAAATATTAGAAATACATGTAATCTAAAGGACCTAAAACAACATACAAAAGTGCCTTATCAAATCCCCCACACTTACTCTTGTTCGTCCTTGAACAATCCGGCTTCCTTACCTCTGTGTAATGTGTGCGTGACTGGACTTACTCTGCAACCTTCTCTTGCGCCACTTTCATGATTTGCGCAACTGTGACTATACAATTCAAAACTGATAAAGGTAATTAATTCAAACGTTGTTTTACCTCTTTTGTGGAATGCATTCCAATTCGGATGATTGGGAGATAGTCCTTTTCAAGCACTGGTCACCGAATTTCACCTTGAATTGCAGTTTATATGGTTAATCGTGTCCACTTCTTTGGGTACATGATTTGATTCGCGTTCTTGGGATTTTGAGCTTACGTCTTTGACGCTTCACTATATTTTCCTCGGACAGTTTGGGATATATGATGATGTGCAAGTTTTTTTTCGTCGATTCGGCTTTTTCGAACTTCATCTTAGAATTGATAACTTTCTGGTCCGGATCTCTTTTTCTTCCATAGAACGGTTCCAATAATTGTCTTCGGATAACAGCTATGGAACAACGCCCCGCTCTCAGTTTCGATTAATCGCGCAAGTCAGGTCACGAGTTTGCAACCGTGCGCCCTTTTCTGAATGATTAACTTTGAAAAGAAGACGGTCTGTTTTTTCGTCTCGTCACGCTTTAGGGTTTCGCCTTTAGCACTTGCGTAACTGAGCTTGCTCTTTGTTTTCGACGATCGCGAAATACCAACCTCCACGACCACTTTTAACCATACAATCGCGCTTCGTTCGGTCGACTGCTTCTC
Source organism: Sedum album (assembly GCA_006409495.1). NCBI lineage: Eukaryota > Viridiplantae > Streptophyta > Magnoliopsida > Saxifragales > Crassulaceae > Sedum > Sedum album. The sequence continues at coordinate 12,328 of QZGG01002425.1, forward strand.
AAGGACGTTTCTATCAACTCCACATCCCTCTTTATTCCACTCAAGAGTCCACACAAAATTCAAAAAAATTAACCAAAAATCAGAATGGATCATATAGCATACAAGTCGCGCAAGCCATTGTTTCTCGCACACAATTACCTTTTGAGATCACACATGCAGCTAGTCTAAGCTAACAAAAAAAAGAAAAAATAAACTAACTAAGCTAGAAAGATGTACTACCCCCCACACTTAAACAAAAACGTGTCCACACGTTATGCGCAAGTAGTAGAAAAGGAAGTACGCATGCATGCGACTAATGATATAGCAACCGATTAAAATTAGCATGATAACACATGGTTCAAATAGTCATACACCGAATAAAACACAACACCGATCTAAAACATAACACCGTTCATATCAGGCAGTTTAAGTACATATAACCAAAATAGACATGTTCATAATACGACAATTCACTACAGATGTCTAAAAGTTGAGGGAGAAGGATCGAAAAAGTTCTTCATCGGAATCTGCACCCTCGACCTCTTGTTCGTCTCTCAGTGCATACTCGGCCAGGATTGGGTCTCCAATGCGCCATCCTGGTGGGGTTCCATGTTCAGATTCGTCGCATTAGGCGCAGCATATTCCATTACACGCTGCGCGTTGAAAACCCAGCGCTGATCAATCTGGACCTTAGGCCCTGGCGCATCATTCCTTCGCACGCTAGACTCCGCGCGCGCGCCCGCAAGCACGCATGCTTCGCCTTAGCGCAGTATTCTCTGGTGCAGCTTCCTCCGCAGCTCCCATTGCTGTCAAATCACCTCTGTAACTCCAGTATGTTGTCCCGTCCTTTCGGATCTTGATCCTTCTGAACACGCGCATCTTCTTGCGCGTCAAAAACTCAGCCCTCACTACTGTGTGTTGTTCAATCCATGGCTCCATGTGTAATCCTCTCAGGAAGTGCGTGATCAAGCCCCGACACAGAAGGGGACCCTTCGCGCTCACCGACTCCCAGTAGGTGGTGAGCAACCTTGTGTAGCGCACCTTGGTTCCGTAGTAGAGGCCTTTTAGGATTTCCATATCCATAAGCCCCGGCCTCTGGGATCCATTGTAACGGCCTAAAATAGAGTGTGAGATCAGTCGTTGGAAGAAGAACATCTTCGGATCTAGCAACTCTGTCCCCAAACTCCTTCCTCCGACATATGCCTTGCTCCCATCCGTCCAATCATCCCATGCTTCCTGATTTGATTGTCCGTCCACCGCAGCTCCGGGCATCCTTTCAAATCCCATGACCGCGCCAAACTGAGATGGCGTGGCCTCATAGTACACCCCACGGTGTCTATACCTAACCCGGTCAGCTAGCCCTTCATACGAAGCGAGGAACTCAAGGACATCCTCCACATCCATGTTCGAGTATAATTTCATAAAAACGCCCCATCCGGTGGCCGTGAATGCAGCTTGCCTTTTGAAGCCCGCACGGCCCGAAAGCCTGGCCCGACCTAAAGCCCGCCAAAGTCCGATCAAATAAACTACATAAATTACGAATATTAGTGTTGAATTTGTACGATTTGAAACGTATTATATTGATAGATTTTAACTATGATAACATCTAATAAAATATAAACTAGTTAAAATATCTTACACAAATTTTACCATGATTAAAAATGTGAATATAAAAAACTAAACTCTAGAATTTTAATTCGTATTATATTTATGTAGCTATCTTCAATTGTATTCATAACTACTATCTAAAATGACATAAAAATACAATTATTCAAAGTATATATTTCATTAAGAAAATATTGGACATGATTTGAAATATTAGATGATATAAAAAATAAATAAAAATTAATTTATTTTTAAAAAAGCACGTAAAAGCCCGATTTCGGCCCGGTGGACCTTGGATTTTTGAGAGGGCCTGGTGCAGCCCGGTCCGAATTTTTTGATCGGCCCGATGAATTTATCGATATTTAGGACTCGGGCTTACGATTTTGGACCGAAACCCTACTCCCGATGGACACCCCTACCTAGACCGAACCATAATGGAGAAAGAAATCCATCAAAACAAATGACAACACTGAAAACAACTCTGTAAATTGGAAAATGAAAGATGGGGGGATGGACATGAGTGGACCATCGCTAGCTGTGTCTGGGCTGGGTGACTTATGATAAGAATATGAATGATGGTGAATCATGCATGGAGTGAATTTGTACTTGTGAAAAATATACTTAATTCCATCATTCCAGTTGAGAAGAGAGCCATAATCAGCCAGAGCCAGCAGCACATGTTCACTCTCCATGTGCATATTAAATCATAATGCATTGTAATGACTAATTTGTGGTTAGGCTGAATAAATACAACACATCATTTCATGACAGCTATCAACTATCAAGTCTCACATATTATTTTGTTGAGTGTAACAATTTTGGATATACATATGGAATAAGAGTTCGGATCTAGAGAGATAAAAAAATTTCGTAAGACATGGGAACATCATCTTAACCGTTGATTTTGATTGATCTAGCGATTAAGATTTAATTAATTTTAATTAAAATAGGTGGTTGAATTTTCAAAATACACAGACGGTTGAGAATGATGGTTATCAATATCAACCGTTGGATTAATAAAAAACAACGGTTGAGATGCTGACTTTCTGTCTTACAAATATTTACTTTGCCCTCCTAAAACCATACTCTAAAAAATAATTTTATATTTTGTAATTGGTTCATATTATATATATATCAATACCATTACGACACTTTAATACATTATTGAATGTGATTTCAAATAATATGAGATTAGTTGGAACCAAAGTTTCAATCACAAGAAAGCAAAAATCAGATATCCAAAAATGTCAGAGGCTTAACAATTTTATGGTGCGAAGGGAAAGTAATTTATATAACTCTTCTCCCTCCACGAAAACAATTCCTTCATTGTCTATAACAGTTCCAAAAATAAAAATTGTATTTTCACACATCCTTAGAAATCAGAACAAATTCCAGAGTATTATTGAAGAAAATGAAAAGATTGCAAATTCCCAAAGTATAATTGAAATGCCTATAAATGAGATAAAAAAGAGGAAAAAATCATCAATCCGTAACGACCATTAACCATTCATTCTACTTCTTCCGCGAATTTAAAGCTCTCTTGTACCTTTGATGAGTTCTAAATTTTTGGAGAAGTCAACTAACTTATTTTCTAGCCCAATTGACGATAGAAGGCCACATTTTCAACATGGTTTTGTGATAAATATCTCACTTACAAATTTTTTGTGTATTTTGAAATGGAATTCACGAGTAACTTAACTCATCCGATTTTGGGAGATGTTTGTGAACATGTTTCAATTATTATTATTGCATTGATATTTATGTAATTGAAATTCTATTGCCTAAGAAATATTACTCTTATGGTGTGTTCACTTCGTTGGAATGGAATCACTTGGAATGGAATGAAAGGATGAATCTAAAATGAAACTATGTCCAAATTCATCATTCCATTCCCACGAAATGCATTCCATTCCGGCAAAGTGAACACACCATTAATGCGTTGATTAGCCTCTGATAATTTACTGTACGTGACAACTTATACTCAAACAGTTAACAATAATAATGTTAGAAAAATTAGTAAAATATAGACAGGAGATATGCAGGTAATGAAATTACTGAATAATAAAATATGAAACGAAATAACTGAAACAGTAGAACAAAGTAAGAGATACGAAACCGTATGTGATTGAGGCACGCTCGGCGCTTTCCTTAAAACAATATTGCCCTCCCACTCGGTGCTAGGTTTCCTCTAGGCAATTTGTCTCTCAGGATACAACAGTCCAACCTTCACTCACATACACCCGGTGTGAAGAAGGCGAATAAAAGACTTCTTCCACTATCACCGACACCAAAACTGAACTTCAAAAACACATAGGGAGGATTGAGGTTTTGTTTATTGTATTTTCTATATTCATGTCATTAAAATAGTAGGAGTCACCCTCCTTATATAAATAAAATATTATTAGTAACCACTCATGACCTAAAACTCATTTAACATCATCATGATGATTACTAATAAATATTTAATAAAACATTTTCTTTAAATATTTTCCAACAATCCCCCACATAAAGAAAATGGAGTTCTAAACCGTAAGACTCGACTCAATATGATGACAGTTTCTACGGTTTGTATCTGCAAAGGATAGATGGGCAACGCCTTTGAACCTTCCCTTGGAAAGAAATGCATTATTTACTGACTATTCAATAGACGTGATGTCCTTAAACTGTTCATCTTATTATGTAAATGAAGTACATAACTTCCACATATATATTCCTGACAGCCTTTCATTTCTCATGGTTGGGTTCGTTACGGCCCTGAAACCCCTACCTGGTTCTGCGAGAGTTGCTAAAGAACTAAGCCCATATAGTTCTCCTTTGAAGCGGACACACTTCTCTCCAACATAGGTGATTCTCTATTAAGGTAATCCCGCATTACCCGTTAAGAAATTTATTTATCTAAACTCTTAGAATCATTAAAAGCTTTGAGCTTAACCTCATACAGGAGTCACTTTTTAAGAAGGAATGAGCTAGGGGTAACCCCCATAGTGACCACACTCCCTCTTAGCAATTAGGTTGTCCCATTGAACCAAGTTCTTGGGATCTCCAGTCATCATGGTTGGATTTTTCGTTGCCTCGACTTTATTTTGAAAGGGCTTTCGATCGAGCTCATTCCTTTAACTTCTCTACAAAGGTTCTATTTTAACACCCAAGTTAACGGATCCGTTTGAGTTTCATTGAACCTTACATAGTCAATATAAATGACCCCATCAAAGAGAAGTTGTATGATGATATTGTGTCATTGACATATTTGTCTAGACTTACCATTCATATTTATGTTGTAAACAATCATGAATTGATTATCTCAATATATATCAATTTTCACATGATTTGTCCATTTTGAAATATCCTCATACAGATGCCGTCTAGATATTTTTCCAAACTCAACCTCAAAAGACTGTTGACTTGGCATATTCAGTTTAGAGAATTTTGAACACATCATTATCTCTCAAAGTGAAGACTCTAATCAAAGTGAATTTGAGATATATAGACAATATCTTCAAAACCTTTTCATGCTGCAGTCTTGAATTACTTGTACCGCTTACAAGTGTATTCATTTGTTCGCGAACCTCAAGTACCTCGAAACACTAATCACATTTCATATTTCACTCTTGAGAGAACTTTCAAAATCTTCTTGAACATGTATCATTTACAACTTATCATCAACATGATGTGATCGACATGACACAAGATTTTTCATATTAACAAATCACATTTGCAAGTCTTAATCCACATTTCCCATAAGGGTTTTTTAGCGATAACCACCCGTCCAATACCAGTTTTTTGACAAAACCACCCTCTCAAAAATTTTTTTACTTAACCACCCACTAATTTAAAAACTTTTAAATTTGACACCCAAGTACTGTTCCGACGACTTATTCTGGTAAAATTCTCATTGACTTTGTTGAATCAAAATTTTTTTGCCGAAAACCACCCTTTCAATACCTAATTTTTGACAAAACCACCCTCTCAAAAAAAATTGAGTTATTCACCCACTAATTTGAAAACTATTAAATTTGACACCCAAATCAACCTAATTAATCTTAACATAACCCTGTGAAATTTTTTCAATTTTTGCTAATGGATATTTAATTGTACACATAAATAAGTTTTTAAATCTAATTAAAATAAATTTATTTTTTTACTTTATTTTATTTTAATATATTAATAATTATAATTTTTATATCATTGTTAAAATTTTAAAAGTAATAGTAATTATAATTGTAGTAAAAATATTGATATAGAAAAATTAACTAAACTAAACATAAAAAAAATTATATAAAAATAAAAATATTATAATTGAAATACTAAATAAAAATTGCAAAAATTTCACATGGTTTTGTTAAGATTAATTAGGTTGATTTAGGTGTCAAATTTAATAGTTTTCAAATTAGTGGGTGAATAACTCAAATTTTTTTGAGAGGGTGGTTTTGTCAAAAATTAGGAATTGAAGGGGTGGTTTTCGACAAAAAAATTTTGAGTCAACAAAGTCAATGAGAATTTTACCGGAATAAGTCGTCGGAACAGTACTTGGGTGTCAAATTTAAAAGTTTTTAAATTAGTGGGTGGTTAAGTTAAATTTTTTTTGAGAGGGTGGTTTTGTCAAAAAACTGGTATTGGACGGGTGGTTATCGCTAAAAAACTCTTCTCATAATCATGCATTTACTTGTTCTTATAATATGCATGTTATTATGTGATCTTACACATACTTGTGTCACATTTATTGATTTTGATCTGTTTGTCATATAAACAAAGATCAAAACTTAGGCTAGGTACCTCTAGCCCCCACATTTGTAAGTATTATTCAAATTCAATACTATCTTATGATGAGAAATTTCATCATTGCTAGAAACATAATCAAATGTAGCTAGCTAACATACCAAAACCGCAAAATTCATTATTGTCATCAAAACCAAAGAAATGCCACTTTGAAATGTGACTCTTAAGTTTTATGACTCATCTCAACATATTGTGCTTAAAAGCATTAATTAGTTATTTGCAGTCTTCTTCATATTAACACTTGACATGTTTATTTCCACTTGTACACTATTTTTTCCCAAGCGAATCAAGTTAACAATAATTTGTACTCTTGAAAGTCACAAAATATTTTCTCATATTTAGTTGACATGATCGTAATCTTATGGTGCACTATGAATTCTCATCACTTTCATTACCCTGAAAGAATGGTTAAAACAATTTATTTTGCATCTCTTCTTTGAACAAAATTTATGATGCCACTCTTACACATATTTACCTTCACAATTTAGATAAATATTATTGTAAGCTTGCTCCACAATTAATTTGTGAGCATAATACTATACATATGCACTCACAATATATTCAAAATGAATATTTTGATCTTCTTTATTCTTAGACAAATATTATTCAATATTGGAGTTTTAGAGAAAAATAAACTATCTCTTTATACTCGTCCTCAATCTTTCAACTTGTTGTGATTGATTCAATTAAACCACACTGATTGTGCATTTAATTTTAATAAAAAAATCACAAAGACTAGTACTTCATAATGTCTTTACTATTTCCATAACACCAAACACAAATTCATAACATGTGTTAAAGTGTACAAACTTTTGTCATTCATGTCAAAACCAATTTCCAATTGGATGACCATTATATTTTTGAATCAAGATTCACTACCCCACATTTGTAAATTATTTGTATAAAGATTTAATCTTTATTTCGTATAATTTACTACAAGACACCTTCTCCTTGTGGGAGTCTTTTAAATCATTATTTTTTCTCTTCTCTTTTGTGAAAAATTATTTGAATCGTCCTGGATCATTATGATCTCTATATTCATAAGCAATTGAACTCATTTAAATACCTACTCATGATGGTATTCATCAATTGCCAATTAACGTGGAAAATTAATATGTCATTCACATTTGACAAATTATTTATTCCAAACATTGAAACTCAAAGTTCAATGTAATTAAGTATTTACTTAATTCTTTTTACTATTCATCTCTATCAATAAAATTGATATTAAATGATTTGCATCATTTTCCTCACACTTCAAACATTTTTCTAATGTTATCTTTTTAAATTAAGAGAATTTGCATTTATCATATCAAAACAATGCATCTCTTAGTTCAATAGGAGATGATCATGATATTAATGCCACCATCAATTTCTATGACAACACTTTGTCATATAATATTTTAAGTTGATTTTCAACTTATAAATGACACTCATCTCCCATTAAAAATAGAATCAATTTAATTTTGTACTTTAATCGGTTACAAAATTTGATATTCCTCTTTAACGATATGTGAATCTTATATCATAGCTTATTATGAAATAATTTCACCATATCACAACTCTTCCTTCAAAAGAAAGAATATATGATTACACCCGATCAAATACAACTTTAAATTTGTACTTTTCATCCACCATATTTGAATAAACAATTCAAATAATAAATCCATCTGATGTGCACTCATGCCACAATTTGCCTTGAATTAGACTCATAAGTCTATTCATTTTCATAACCGTTATAACGGTTAGTATTTACACTCATTGAAATGATTCTTTCATCTCAAAATAGAACACTAAGAATAATCACTTCATTGATTCATTCTTAATCTCATTTTTAAGTTGATTAACAACTTTCAATTTGTTCATGACATGTTTCAATGAGAATATCTCCATTTGTACTTAAATTCTTTACAAGAATCATACAAATTTAATACATATTTGAATATTTATATTCAAAACCTTGTATTCAAATTTTCCATTACTCATTGTCATTACTCTTCATTAACATCTATTCAAATCTGAATTTGTACAATTATCCACTAAAGGATAGAATTCAATACACATTGAATATCACCTTCAACATCATATTTGAATATCCGTTACTTATAACAATTAATTTCCATTTAAGATGGATTTGAATAGTCATATTCATTATTCTCATTCATAACAAATTCAAATATTGTATTTGAATCTCATTATTAACCTACCCATTATAGGTCAATAAATAATTATTCAAATTCATCTTGAATAATTATATTTATTGAAATATTGACTACTCATCAAATTTACAATTGAATAGCTATTTGATTCACACTTAATCAAATAATCAACTAAACAATTGAATACACATTTGATTTTCTAAAATCAATGTGACCTCTTAATCACCAATAATGTCACAAGAAAATGAATCATCACATTTTCATCACACTTTCTTGTATAATATATCCTTATATATTTATCAAATTTAATTCTCAATTTCTACCTTCAATGTGAAAATTAGCATCATCAAACTTTTTGCACTGAACCATAATAGGAGTTACTAATTGGTTCTTTATGTTGACACCAAATTTCAATTCTCAGCAAACTATGGAATAATACAATTTCTTTCACCATTAGGAAAGTGTCAACATTCACTCCATATCGCATATGTTTTGCAAATGCTTGATCCATTCAACTTACCAATTTTGATAGGTTCATATCAACACAGATTTAAACTATCAAATTTGTACATAATCACATGAATTTTGAATAAAGATTCAAATTCATTCATAGTTGTGTTGTATACTCATACACCGATCACATGGAACTAGATACACATGTCTATTCCATTTCTGACGGTCAACACCATCACTTAGATGTTTCTCAAGACATCTTACAACAAGTACATCTATACGATGCATAGCTTGAGTGACCATTTTCTTTCTTATCCAATTGTCCAATACAATAGGATCCAACCAAACATCGATCATTACATGATCAAATTTCATACTTTATTATTTTCGTTTGGAAATATAAATGATTACAAAATAACTCAAACCTCTTCCCATAATGCATGATCTAAATAGATCTAGCCAAATGCATCTTGCATTCCTAAACACTTAATCTCTAGTGTTTTTGTTGTCTTGACGGATGTAGCATCAACCTTCACAGATCTATCATTTATTTGTAACTTCAAAAGTGAAACCTGAAAGATACCTGTCTACAGAGGATCGAATATTGTTTTAAGATTGTTAGAATAATTAGTAAAATAGACAGGAAATTACAGGTATTGAAATTACTAAATAATAAGATATGAAACGAAATAACTGAAACAGTAGAACAAAGTAAGAGATACGAAACCGTATGTGACTGAGGCACGCTCGGCGCTTTCCTTAAAACAATATTGCCCTCCCACTCGGTGCTGGGTTTCCTCTAGGCAATTTGTCTCCCAGGATACAACAGTCCAACCTTCACTCACATGCACCCGGTGTGAAGAAGGCGAATGAAAGACTTCTTCCACTATCACCGACACCAAAACTTTGACACCAAACTATGGAGGATTGAGGTTTTATTTTTCATATTTTCTATATACATAACTCAAAATAGTAGGAGTCATCCTCCTTATATATAAAAATATAATTGGTAACCACTCATGACATAAAATCTGTTTAAAACCATCATGATGATTACCAATAAATATTTTAATTAAACATTTTCTTTAAACATTTCCAACAAAACCATAAAATATTTTCAGATATTCAACATGAATTTATCTTGGAGTTTTTACTCATCCTGATTAAAAATTTTAAGCGATGGGTCTACACGGTGTAAGAAAGCATGTGCACTGTTTGTTCGACATTCGGTTTGATTTTCCTGACAAGTGACAGGCAGAAATAAAAGATGAAGAATTATTTCATTACTTTTCCAAGCCATCCCGTTTTAGGAGTAAGGATCATTTGAGACTTGGGTATAACTTTGAGACCCTGCAGAGACCTTGTTTATTGTCGTTGGATTAAAATAATCCAAGGACAAGGATATATGCCACTTGTCTTACTAAAGTACATTTGTATTAATGTTTGTTTTTCTTATTTAGTCACGAGGGTTATTTTGTCTTTTAATGAAATTGTCTTCCTAGTTCAATTTTAAATTGGTCTGATAGTCACTCTTAAACCGACTCTCTCACTGCCTCTCTCCCACCCCCCTTTCACCGCTTCTCCCACCGCCCCTATCCTCCTCCTCCCAACGCCCTCTCCTCCCATCATCCCCTCCATCATCCTACTATTATCTTGATTTGGTTCTCCATCAAGGTGTATGTTGTTAGGATTCTTGTTCATGGGGTTGTATGGTAATGTGATGAATTGTTGGTTTTGTGTGTGGCGTTGTGGCTTTTGGGTTAGTTGTAGTGATGGTGTTGATGAGTTCGATGAAGATGAGTTTGTTGATGGAGGTGACATGGACTTGATCTTCCTTATGTTCGGACTCTCAAAACTGGAGAATGAAACCTCTCTCGTAGGGTGAGCGACTTTTTCGTATCTCTGGTTGATTGAGTGTTCTGCTCATGTAGTATTGCGATGGCTCGTTGGTTGCTGTTGTTTTCCTGCCGTTGTCGTTGTATATTTTGTCGCTACAGGGTGTAGCGGACATATGTTTTCTTCGTCAGCTGCTGGCTGATTGGAGACGCCGTTGGTGCTTGTGGCGGGATCCAGTTACCGTCACCTGCTTTCCTCCACGATGATGCAGAGTGAAGCGTGTCGCGCTGAGCAGTTGTCTGCCGTTGTCATGTCTCGTGCCTCCCTGGAATCGAGTCGACTGAATTCGCTGGCCTTCGGTTCACCTCGGTTCAGATATTCTCCACTTACACCTCCTATGTTCACATACTGCTGAGATTACTTTTCTAAAGCTGATCAGAGTCATCAATCAACGAAATCTCGGGAGTCTATGGATATAGCGGGTTCTTCCATGCAGTGCTCACTAAATTTCTGTCATATTTGTTTGCATATTCTTGTACTTACCGAGGCAAAGCACTCTGTTTAGTCCATAATTTATCTTTCTTATATGTTTTCACTAGACCGAGTCAGACTAAATTCGTTTAGCCTTTCAAGTCCTCGAATTATACATTTGGGCTTTTGCCCTTTCAATAAAAAAAAATTAAAATTGGTTTACATGCACATATTAAAAGATGATGTTGTGCTTTAGTATCAGTATATGAGAGCATGTGTCTCAAGGGAACTTCAATCCTCGATTTAGGCTACACTCGCTGGTTGTTGGTTTTCACTTTCATGGCCATCAAAATTGCTAACTTTGAGGACAAGGTTATTTTAAGGAGATAATTTGACCTTATTACTAGAAAGGAAAAGTTCAATTGTTGGCACTATCAAACTGAATTTTCCAATGTTAAGTCTCTGTATGTTTTCAGTGTTAAGTCTCTAACTTAAATAGGCCGCATATATACGTTCATTCATGTTGCAGTTTGAATGTATGATATCACCCGGCCAACATAGGTTTTGTATTTTGTGCAGCGCAACTATTTGCTACGAATATCGAAATGACGTTGTCTTGTTAATTTTACTTTATCTTTACATAGTTTTAGATGAATCCCTTATCAAAACTACATAATTTTAGATTATTGTAAATTGCTGTTTCAGTGGATCTAATTCCACCAACATAGTATATGGGCAACATCAAAGGCTTATACATGTTTTCATTCCTGTGTCTAAATCGGGAACCTGCCTCATATCTACTTCATTTTTCTTGTCGTTCATTTTTCAAGTTGTTTTCCCCACAAAGGACGCATCATTAAACGGTATCACGTTTCATTGTTGCCCAGTCCACAGTTTTTTCTTGTTCAATCCGAATGGTTAATCAAAAAAATATCTGCATAACCTGTCCAAACCACTATTACAAAAATAGCTATCAGCCAAGGCCTCAAAAACTTCACTTCTAAACAGTCCGCTACTACGATACACCCTTCGATTAAATTCGAAGAGAGTGGGTAGATAAATTAGAACCAAATACCTGACTGACTAATAATTCTGCTTAATGAGCTTGGGCGACATCAGAGTTTACAGCGACAAGTTCTGCCATGCCAATCCTTTGAAATGTGCCCATAATTTTCAAAATATCTACAGTTCTGACTGCAAGGAAATGTTTCTGAACCGACAGGTATTAAAGTTGCATCTTCCCTGACAGCATCATGATCTTGTCCAGTTGCTATTCCGCTATTCATATCTATACCAAATCCCGGTCCGAGGCTGACTATGAGTACATGTTCTGATTTCTCAATGAGATGTCGTGAGGGTAATGTTCTGGACCGTACCTGGTGTTAAAGATGGATGATATGACATTGCCGTTGCACCTGTCAACTGAATCTGGGGCACTGAAGGAATCTCTTGTGCTTTCAGTGGTGAAAGACGCATTGTCCGAGCTAGTAAAAATAGACCAGTCACTTGATATGGCATCAGAAAATTCAGATCTCACTGAATGAACATAAGTTTCTAAAGCAGGATGATTGCTCCGGATTCCATTATGAACAGGAATAGTAATTTTAGCAAAAGTGTCAATAGCCTCTGGACTTCTGGAGCTGTTTGTACTCTGTCCTGATCTCGAAGGCTTTTGAGTTTCACAACTGCTTCGTTTTGAAGATTCAGAGGTTTGTTGTTTCATTGTTGCACTACTAGAATCTTTAGAGGGACGGGGGGACGACCTGCAATGCCAATGTTATTCACCGATATATCATAGTCTTAGAGCTTAAGGAAACACAGTAGAGTTGCGGAAAAGTCTGAAATTTCAACAGCTAAATTCCCATTTGGGATAAGATAACTCCCAGAACATGACCTGATACACATTACAAAACACTGCGTATAAATTTTATAATCACCTTGAGTAGAATAAGATATAAGCCCCTTCGGACATGACTTGACTCAGCGACACTGGTTGAACCTGTTAATCGTGTAAGTAATGTACTATCAAGAAACAAACACTTTATTGACAAGCTGTCAAGTGGATTGTAGCATTTATTTCTAAAACAATACAACATCAAATATTTATCTGTATTATATTATATATGCCCTACACACATGAGATTAAATATTGTGATGGCCTAGGTATAAATTTGGGTGTGTGAATAGATTGAATAACTACCAAGAGGTAACTTGCAAATGTAAATGCAATGTCCGGTTATAAAAATATGATTAAGCTGTGCTTAACATTATTGTTTCCACATTACTGTGTTTTAAGAAAGGTACATTAAGAAATTAGCATACCAAAAAAACATTGTCTCTGTCAAGTTTACCAATTTGTATAGTGAAAAACAGATTGCTATTGCAGTTTAAGCTGACAATAAACCACAAAACAGCACAAAATATACCTAAAAGCGTCAATTATCTGTACTATATATAAAGCGCAACCCCTCCTATTACCAGTTATTTTTGAAGCCACATTACGATTTCCTTAAATACCCTATACAATTCCATAGTTACTATATTATATTTTACTTGGTTGGAATATAGGTAATTAAATTATCATAAATAAATTGTTCACTACCTATGCACAGATTTAACTATGCAACAAAATACTAGTATGATTAAACAAACAAGAAAGAATAGTTAATCTTCCTATATATAAAGCGTAAGGGGTTGAATTGACGGTTTCTTTTGAATTTAACTTCCCAATTTCCCCTACTTCACTAGATAATTACATATCTAATATTGTAATGATACACTTCTTGTAAATAATATTAAATAAAATATATGAAAAATTAATTATATGCACATATTTATGTGCACCAATGACAAAATAGGATTAGTTGAAAAGGTGACAGCTGGCAACAAGTCAGTAAAGCAGATTAGAGAGTGATAATAGAACAGTGAAAGAAGAAAAGCACCAAAGCACGTTATCAAGCATACCCATTCATTCTGTCATACTTTCAAGCTGAGATGGTTAACAAAGCAAAAGTGATCATATTACCTCAGTGTCATCAACTTTGAACCAATTGCCTCGAAGATCTTTCACATATGCGATATAATGCCCAGAAAAAGATGCACTGAGATTATCAACATGGACAATGACAGCATAGAGCAAGTACAGGGGTGGTATATCTTCTTTCCCAGTCATGAATGGAACCATATCCAAGAAGTCGGGGAAAGTTATACATTTAGTTATCTTTCCATATCTCCCCTCCTAAAAAATCATAAGCTTCAATGTCAGTGAATAACAAAAGGCAACTCAGTTCTACGCTACCTAGTAAGGCGGCTTTCAGCACTCAAGTCACCCTCCGTTCCAATCATGGAAAATAAGGGAGAATTGAAATAAAAAATACATATGAAATTAGATTCTCTCTATTCTTTACATCCCTCAAGTTTTCCATCAACCAACCAAGGTCTTATTACTGAAGTTTCAAACACACACCAAGTGTAAAAATCAATTTAATATTTTTCTAAGGATCATAAAACTCTTATTGATTATTGAAAGTACAGTCAATGTTTCTCATATTCGAAGAAAAGTGATTATCATAATTGTAGTTGTCATCACAGTTATTGCACAGTAGACAGCATAAATAATTTCGTAATGCAAAGTTATTTGGAAACCACTCCTATATCGATTGCAGGCAAAGAGGATTTATGGGAAACTAATCAACTGTTTGCATTCGTGAATCTATTAAGTAATTAATATACCCAGCATGGAATATGGCAAAGTAGCCTCAAACTCCTAAAAGAAATTGGCATAAGCTTTTCCAACAATATCTCAAATTAATATCGAAAGAGGATTCTTTTAAAAAAGGAGTCTATAAACCTGAAATCTCTTTAAGACTATCGTCAAAATGTTTGGTGCCTCATGTATGGTCAACTGCTTCCTAGCTCGAACATATGCTGAACACCTACATATAAATGTTTGCAAAGTGGTGACAGTAACTAAATGAAATCAACAAAACACAAGAAATGGAAGCAGCAAAAAATCATTTATTTATTTAAAAGTTACAATGAACTGATGGTAAACGAATACACAGTCAGAGAGTTTTATACACCCACAAGCATAAAAGAGAGGGTTAGCAAACCTTCCACATCTGTACATATTTTCTCCATCCAGATCTTCAGGAGTTGTGAACTGAGTAAGTGCATCTTCTAGTGATTCAACCCACCCATATATCTCTAAAGTCAAATCCATAATATTTTCATACCGTTCAGACTCATAACGACAATGCAGACACTTCACCTGCTTGCAAAGAGAGACTTTTAATAATGACCATACATGTAAGGTTACAACAATATCATGCCAAAAGTATATTTTGAATGATATCAAGGGAAATTATTTTTCTGGAAAATGAAGGACACTACAATAGCTTACCTTTGATCTAAGACGACCACCAAATGTATGCTGAACAAATGTTGTTTCCTGCAGTTTGAAATCAACCTTTTTTTCGCCACCCAGTTCTTCCAAACATATTGACTGCATTGATGTCACTAAGAACCTGAAAGCCACATATACACGTAACATATCAGATTTAATGTCAAAAATTAGAGGTTAGGTTTCACCGGAGTAAACCTGGTCATTGATAGTAATACTTTCTTAGTCACAGTTAGTTTTTCTTTTTGGGTGATCATCTATAGTAACACTCTTCTATTTCACAATGAATTTTTTTCTTTTTTTCTTTTTGGGTGTCCCAAAAAGTTATTCCTATCCTACCCGTATATGCATTTCTTATGTTCTTCATTTATTTCTCTCACACTGGCTATCTTTCCTAATTTACGCTTCTCTATCCACATCTCATTTGCCAACAATATCTCTCTCTTTTATATTCTTTCACATTATAATATTTTCTCATTTTTAAATTCCTATGCTGAAATGAAACAAAAAAACTTAATCAGATGGTGGTAATAGTACAACTAAAAAGATAAAACAAAATACATCATCTAAAGAGCATGCAAGACAAGGCCATTTCTTCGATATAGACCTAAGGAATTCATGTGCATCTTCCTGACTTCCATCACCAATTTGGCAATTGATATTTCTCATGTGAGAAACGATGGTGCTAGTAGACCAAGGAGGTCCACCATTCCTGGATATAGTTGCATGGCGCTCCAGCTCGTACATGAGGCACCACATCTTTGCACAACCTTTGGAGAAAATATGTAAAGAAGTTATGAACTTATGACAACCAAATCAACTGCAAAAATGTTTGATGGTTAATATGAAGTTATGAACTACATGTTCTTGAATGCAGTCTTTCAAGCAAGTAGAGTATAAGTGGCTTTGTGTATATTAAGCACTGAAGAACAGCATTGGCATAACAACTGCAAAACAAAATGAAACCCGAAATTAAAGAATGAGGGTAAAATATTTGAATAAAACAAACAACAAAAACTAATAATGGCTAACAATACTAAAGAATGCACTAGTCGAATATGTTTGTGTTTGCGCTAGTTAATCTGAGCAATGACCAGTGGTGACATAGTATCTTACTAAATACCCAACAAGTATTCATATGTAAAACGGTAAACAAGTAATAAATTTTCACCTGTTCCCGCAATTTAGAAGACCCCTAGGGGATAGGTTCAAGTCTTCATATTCAAATAGCCTCACAAATTCGCCATAGGGAAACAACATCTGGGAATTAGGAGGCTTATACATGAGTTATCCAAGTGCAGATTATGTCCAACGAATAACAAGTATACAATATGAGAATCATTTAAAGCAGATTGGGTTAAATAAATGTGTTACATGAAGAGACTAACTTTGATCTTCTTTTGCTTATCCATTAATGTCGGTAAGCCATCTAACGGGGAAAGGTTTGTAGATATCTTCTTCCCCATTTTCTTCATGAATCTCATGTTTCCAGACCCATTACTTTCTTCTGCAAGAAATGGATTCATTAGTGGAACAGTTTGCACAGATGTGATAAAATCTATTCAATTTTAATTTTTCATTAAAAAGATGAGAAACTGACTTGATTTAACGTGGTCAATTCTCAGCTTATCAGTCACTGAACATGACTGTTCACCAGATTCTTTCAAGGCAGATTTTGTAGGTTTGTGCATGTCACCTGCTGGAGGCTTAGAAGCACATTTTGCTTTGACACCCAACTTTATTGATGCCTTATCAGTCCTATTTTTATTTGAAGTTAAATCTTTAGATGTAGGTTCATCTCCACTGCCGAGATGTTCTTCAGGTTGAATCTGTGTCTGTTCTTCAATAGCTTGATTTCTTGAACTGCCATGATCCCTCATGAAGGCTGTTGAACCATTTTGAAATTTCAGAATTGTTTTACGCAAGGATTCATCACATTCGCTGCTTTCCCTCTGCATGACAAAGAGCAACTATGAGAAATAAAAATTGTTTTAAGCAGATTGCTAACACATGTCCAGAGAGTCGCAACTTGCAAGCAAGTTAAATCTTACTCTAGTAGAATGAATAGGTAAAGAGGCCGAAAGATTCCTACTAATAGAGTCGTCTTCTGGATACTTTATTCCATCATGTATTCTGGATTCATCCTTTTTTGACTTGTTGCCATGCTTCTAATCAGAAAATTGTACTTTCATCATCTGAACTTTAAAGGGTATGACAGAGAAATATGATGAAAGTCTTGGCATTCATACATGTCAATCCGAACCCAGCAATACAAACAAATGAAGAGACTGGCAAAAATGAAAGTACTGCCATACCAGTATCGGATTGACTTGCATTTGGAGCAGCGGGTTGTAGCAGGCGCTAAACACCTAGCACACTGATGTACTCCAACCTTTTTAGGAGTGAGAGGAGTAAAACTGGAGACTGTCATCGATTCAGCTCTAAGAGCTTCAGAAGCTGCTTGCTTTGCTAACCAAGCTACTCTTTCATTTCTCTTGGCAGCTTCACTCCATTTTCCAAGTAAGATGTAAGCTGTGAGAGGAAATGCAACCAATAGCAAGAGCAGAACCAGTAAATCAACTACCCTTGGCTCAAGCATATTCGAAAAACCTTCCCATGCCCAAATGAGAGCAAACTTTCAGTGTTGATCAGAGCATCTGGCTATGGAATGTCATTGTAAAATTGCCACTTTAACTCTTATGAATCTGCAAAACAAAAACAAGAAACATTCTCACTCAAATAAGTGAACATCAAAATCCTTCAGTTGTTTGGCACCACAAAAAAACAAAGGCAGTTAAAACTTGCATAATTTTGAAATGTTTATAATGCTAAGAGCTCAATACCATTTGATGCTAGTTGTAGTCCCAGCAATATATCTAAGAAAATGAAGGCATCTTTTGAAAGAAGGAAATTATATTGATATAAATGAGTCTGAAAGAGGTATTAAGTTTTGTTTAGATTTGTTCCATCACTAGTACACTTTCAGGCTCCAGGCTCAAAGTATTCAGTAACTTGCTTCGGACATAGCATTCAACAACGCTTATTTCCTGACTACCAAAAGTCCACAATTGCCTTGTTGATACATGGATCAATGAATATTTACAGCAAAACAACACTGGTGACCGTCGATTAATGTAAATGGGATGACTCACCAACTGACCAGATGACATTTTCAGGCAGTTCCCATCGATACAAAAGTCCTTGGAAACACCAATCTTAACAACTTGAGGAAGAAATTTGGATCTTGAGATTACAGGTGGAAATGCTCCCTGGAAAACCAATATAGTAACACATGCTTCAGTCATCTGCGCGTTACTCTAAAGCTGTCGCATCCAACAAACTCCAAACAATATTCAAGTCAAATAGAGAAGCGTCAAAAATAATTGCGTGCATACATACGATAAACAATACACTACTAGACATTCAAATGAGATTGATCAAATCCTTCTATTCTATTAACTGAAATAATAAATATGTAAGAAACATCTCGAAGGTGTTTTCTTCAAGGTGATAATTTCATAAGTTTACAGAAAATCTCACATAGAATTGTAAAACCTTGAATTCCATAGGATTCTGTAATGAACACACAAGAACTGATTGTTGCCAATCTAAACAAGAAAATAATCTTAAAACCTGAAGCATGATCACATAAAGATTGATGCATTTTTAATGAGAGCCAACATAGGAGCTTTAGAAAATGGCGTTCAGAAACACGGATGTAATCTATAAATGCCACTTGGTTGTAGTAAAGCTATCTGAACCCAAAATACTGGTTTTTATAAAACGCCCTGGCTTGTCTTTATAATTTTCATAAAAAAGAAACCAACATAATGCATATTAGAAGAAAATCTTTCCCGATGGAACTGCGAACAAGAAGTTGAAGCTCGGACACATTTATTAAGGCGTTTATCGTTAACTGTGGAGCTTGTTATTAAAAACACACCATGAAGTGGAAAATGAATAATGAGCCAGATAAACACAAACCAATGATTCAACCTACTTGTACAATCTCCATGGAATTAACAAACAGAAGAAAAGATTGAACTTTTCATTTATGCATTCAATATCAAAACCGAGAAAAGTAATGTTAGGGTTTATGTGGTGATGAGAAAACCTAATTGCAGATTCAACAAGCGGTGGGTATGACCAATTGAATTGATTAAAAGAGAGTAAATTTGAAATCGATTCAAACCTGGCGCGGTGTCTTCCTCTACTTGGATTCAACGAGAAAGATGGAAATGGAAGCTCTTTCGCTTCTTTTTACTGCGATAATGCTTGTGCTTGCTCGCAACGGAGTCTCGACTGACCTTGGACGTGATACACGTGGCTAGATATGATTGGATTGGATCTCGTCTGTGTGGGACCGTGGTCCGGACTTTGAATGAACTGTGAGTGATGCGTTTCGCCAAAACACGTGGACGGTCAGGATTGTTTTTCAGGTACTATTGGTGGAGATGTAGTCAGATTTTGAATGTCTCTACTCTCGAGTTTTTTTTTTTATTTTTTTTTTTAAAAAAATTTATTCATATTTTTGAGTTACATTACATATAAATTGGGTGACCTTGGAGGTCTAGGTAGAGCTAGGGTGGTCTTAGAGGCCTAGATGTCTTTGCAAGGACTCGAACTTGAGACCTCTTGGATACTCTCGAGTTATTTGTATAATTGAAATACCTTTTCCTTCTCGATATATGTGTACAACAGTTTTGCTGTTTTTTGACACAAATTTAATACTTAAAAAAAAGATTAATTCAATGCAAATTTTATCAGCAACTTGGCACGTTTGAAAATAATTGTTCAATAATCTTTTTTTAATAATGATGCTGAATAAGTGACTGAAAATCATGACAAACACCAGTGAAATTTGTTTCCTAATGTTTGCTCAGTTTCACACATTTTTTACTATATATTTTACTTTTGATCTCAAAGAATACGCCTTCAACCGTATATATATTATATTTTATACGAGGAGCGCTTAAATACATCTCTATTCTTAAATTATATTCGTAAAATTATATCTCAATCGTCTATCTCATCCACTAGTTAATCAATTATTGATACATGTCTATATTTTGGATTAGTGGATAACACTAAATGCAAGTGTGTTAATGGGTATCACGTGGCACCAAATTGATAAAGCAATGGATGAGATGCATGGTTGAGATATAGTCTTACGAATGTAAATTAAGAATATGAATGTACTTGAACGCTCCTCTATTTTGTATTACCTTGATTACTGTGAAGTTGATCATTTTGGACAAAGTTAATGGACTGTTTATAAGTTCATTTTCATTTCTAACTAATGAATGTTCATACATTTTAAGAGCAAGCATATTTGAGAACTACACTTGTTAATGATTCTCAAGTAGCAAATGTTAAAGGTTTCTTATGATTTTTTAGATGTCAATTCGATGAATAAAGTGTTTGAGTAAAATATAATGTATAATAATAAAAAACAAAAAGTAAAATACTGTATTGAATACATTGACTTATACGAATGAATATACTGTATTAAAATGAGTAAAAGTTTTCAAACGATACTAATCATCAAATAAGAAAAATCGATAAAACATTCAAGGGATAGGGAGGAAGTAATATATTATTGTAATTTACTCTTTCTTTGATGTATGTCGATAGTGAGACATTATTTATTCACAAATATAAATTTATACGCGGAATGAGTTTTTGTTTTACATTTATAAGTGTGAGCAAGCACGGGCATTTGGTGAATACGATTGGATATGATGACATTAAGGTAATATTAGTATTTAATGTCATGTGCACCTCGAAGATCTGGTCATTGTTTGTCGAAGTTAAACATCCTTTCAACAATCTTAAAGGACACTTGAACAAGCCGTTAACACTTGAACAAGCCTTTAACACTTGAACAAGCCGTTGTCGGAATAATATCAAGTTTGAAATCTAGTGTTACTAGCTCTAACGGATTATCTCGAGATTTATTGTCTGTACTACTTAAGTAGGGCTTGATTAGGTACTGCTTGAGCATATAATGTTTCAAATAAATTAGTGTAATGCGAAATCAGGAAAAGGTTTAAGGAGGACCAATACATTTATGTGAGACGGAAGGACATCATTTCAACTGTTGATTTTCATCAATCCTATGGTTAATATTGATAACCGTCACTCACCCACCGCCCCGTGTTTTTTGCTAATTCATTATAAATTTAAATTAAAACCAATTTAATCTCAATCGCTAGATTAATCAAAACCAGCTGTTGAGATTAAGTCTTTACATCTCACAAAAATTTAAGGTCCTTCTAGAACTCAACCCTGCGAAATCATAAACGACACATAATTTGTTAACCCAGATCAGTTCTTTTAAGGCTTAGTGTGGGGGCTTACTCCAAAGCTCGAAATTTAGATCTCTTCTAATAAATAACTCTAATTACAAAAGATATTGCTTACGCTCAAGATCAGATTATTTCTCAATAATTTCATGGTCTCTAAGTTACTCTTCAAATTAACCTCCCTCTCTATTTGTAGAGAGAAGACTAGGATTCCCTAAAAATATCTAATTAATATAAATAATAGATTTATATTACGTATCATTATCTTTTCGAAGAGTAAAGATCAGGTGAAAAGTAACTTTTAGTTGTAAAATATAAACAAATCTCGTCCATTAAATAGTGTTGATCTGACGGCTATTAATTTGGGGTCAATTTGTAAATATTAAAAGATTTAAATATTTAATTTAATGTTTACAATCCATAGAGGAGTAAATTAGTCATGAAATTGCCAAAATTCAAACGGTTTTGATATCCTAAAATCATGGTTTTATGTAGAATTCAGTTTCGATTCGATTTGAGCATTAATTCGCAAATCGACGAAACCAAAAATCCAGCTCTGAGACAATTCGTGAACACCCCAAACCATCATTAGCTCACTCTCGGTCGGCGATTTTGAAACCCTACATTGCTTTTAGAAACCTCAAGTCGGTAACGTTGGATTCGTGTACCGATTAGCTACATGTCATGTAGATTTACAAAGTCTTCTATGTTTGCAGGTCGCGACACTGCCGCGAGAATGATTCCGAGCAGATTTGGGTAGAAATATGGTAAGTCGCTTACTATTTCAGTGTATTAACACTCGTTTCTGCATGATTCAGTATCTGACCACATATGATTCATGAATCATAGTATAGCAAATCATGAATCATGCGTAGAATCATGTTTCAGATTTTGTTACATAAATATTTTGCGAATAAATATTATCACACGCTGATTATTGATTGTTTTTTTATGTGTTGCAACAGAACGTAGGAGCAAGAGTAGAAGGGGGACATAAATATTTACTGAAAAAATGAGTTGACATCGTTCCAATATCACTTATTAGAGATTTTGATGAAATAATGAATTATAAGTGCATATGATTCATCATTTGCTGTTATATGATTCATTAATTGTTATAAATAATGTTACATATAATATGGAACCCATGATTCATTATTTGCTATGTTATGATTCACGAATCAAAGGTGTACAATGTATGGATCATACGAAAAAAATATATTATTAATACGGAAACAGACCCTTGTGAATATGTAAAACTGAAATTAATCTATCGGAACATCAATGTAAACAAAAATAGATAAGAAATTAAACGTTTCAATTATAAGACATCTATGATTCATGATTTGCTATAATATGATTCATGAATCAAATATATTCAAATAATGAACATACACTAAAATATTATGATTACAAAACATACGACGAGTGCAGTGACTTGTATGCGTTTTTGAAATATGTAAACTCCGAAGAAGTTCATTTAATAAAAATCGTGTAAACAAATCTAAACAAATCGTTTATAAACAAATCTAAACATTCCATTTACGAAATATATATCTTCTAAATCTGATGAAGCGTAAGTTGTTGATAATCAGACTTTCCTGATTAATTAATAGATTTGAAAGTCGGTTAGCATAAAATAAGAGATTGAATTTAATTATTGTATTTGTAAAATATATTATAAAGTATATTTCCATTATTGCCCTTTTATCATTAAATATATTAATTAATATGATTTTATTGTAACCGTTGGATGTAATTTAATAGGTGGTCTAGATTTGTTTGCATTTTATAACCAAACTAGCACTTTTCATTTGATCCATTCTCCTTTTCTAAAGTACCAATATTTCTAACTTATTTAGATAACAATCATAATTCTGATGGATATCTAGATCAAGTATAACCGCCTTTTGAGATTTTTTATTAAATCTCGCGGACTGCCTTGACGTCGTTGTTCGTTAGGTCTGATCGTATATGATGACATTGAGGTAATAGTAGTACTTAATGTCAAGTGCACCTCGAAGATCTGGTCATTGTTTGTCGAAGTTAAACATCCTTTCAACAATCTTAAATGACACAAGGGTTGCTGGACTAATATCAAGGAATAATATCAAGTTTCTTTGCCTTAAGATTTTAACCGGATCAAATAAATTTGATAAACCAAACATTAATATTTACAAGACATCCTCAAAACTAACATTATAATAAAATGCAACCAAAATAAACTTTTTTTATATAGGAAAAAGCAAAATAAACTTTTTTATATAGGAAAAAGCAAAATAAACTTAAAGGCTAAGAGTTTTGAACTCTTGAGTTCAGGCCCACGGCTGTTCTTTGTGATGCCTTCAGCCTTCATCCAATTTCGCTCTTGTTATTATATTTTGCTCGTCAAACTGATTTATAGATTTATCTCGTGGTTATATCCTCAAAGAGTTTACTCCACATTAAGCTTATGTGGCTCGCTTTGTCTATACTATCACCCGGAAAATACCAGCCGGAACCAGCAACAAAGTTTGTGAACAAGATCTCTCACATGCACACTCAGAACTGCATCTCTTTCACTCCCTTACAAACCTCACTCAATATACCTAAAGTAAGCTAAGGAACACCGATGATCAAGAGAATCGCCAGAAAATCAAGAAACCCTATCTGAAGGAATCAGCGCTGTGGAGAAGGAGAGAACAATCTGAAGCCCTGATGTGAGAAGCGATGCTTTTATACATCGTGTAACTTTTGATCTCAGCCGTCCAATATAAGTCCCATCCAACGGTCCATAACTGCCACGCACAATGCATGACCTGGCCATCAATAATAGCAAGCACTGGATTCCATCTTCCAGGTAGCGCTGATCTGGCTCCTTGTCAGCACTAGGCTTTATCCTTTCTTGGCCCATCAAGCTCCATATATACAACAAATCTCCACCTGGAGCTTGATCCTAGAAGCACCACTTAACGACTACTTTGGTTCATCTGAAATCATTCCCTCTTCCCATTCCATCGAAATTTTCAGCAGCTCATTAGATGATGCCAAACTCCATAGTGCAAACAACCGAAATCCACGTTCATAACTCGTGTACCTACAATCACTTAACAAATAATAGTTTCAAGCAGTGCTTGAACTTCAGGTTAGTCACGACCTTGGTTCCCCTATCTGTTGGATTATCAGCAGTGGGAACTTTACGCAAAAACACTTTATCAGCAGAAATCAGTACTCTAATGTAATGAAACTTAATATCTACATATTTAGTACGTTCATGATACACAGGGTTTTACTAAGATGAATGGCGGACTGGCTATCAGAGTAAATCACAGCAAATTCTTAAAAATTATTTGACTTGGGTTAACAAGCCACGCAACCAAATAGATTCCTTACACGCATCACGAATAGCTACAT
>QZGG01002426.1:0-37886 GCA_006409495.1 Sedum album
CTTGTTCACAGCAGTGAAAGTGGATTCAGAGAGGATATTTCAGCAAACAATTTGCTATGACAAGTGGTTTTCATGGACTTTATCGATATCTTGGGGATATGTTGTTCAGGTTTTTCCGCAACATATTGCTCTTCCGGAAGCTCTCAAGGTGCTAGAGACATTTCAGCCGTGGAAAAGGAGTAAAGCTTTTTCAGCTAGTGTTTATAATTTTGATACCAAGGAACTTCATCCTGATATATGTAAAAGACCGACGAATTTCTTCATGGAATCTGTTGATCAAAAGCTACATGGGGAACTCATCGAAAGCGTGTATAGAAAGCACATTGATAATAATTGTACAAGTGATTCAAACTCGCCTAGGCAGCTGGATCAGATCAAAGTACTGTCAGCAAAACTGGATCTTGACTTCAAACAGGTACTTATTTTTTAGTACTCAAAATTATTTCTGTAAAAAGTGAAAATGTTGAACTGGCCAAAAAACTTATAATCTGCGCGCAGGTTTTTAGAAGGCAATGCTGCGATGTGCTGCCTTCCTCCGTCGCGACGGTGCTTGAACTTTCCATCAGAGACTGCAAAGATGACGAGCTCATTTACATGCATTGATAAAAAACTGACACTTTACCCAATTTTTTCGACACAAATAATAAGTAAGGCTGCAATTTCTCACAGTAGACGAAAAGGTCAACATTCGAAATTCTCTGGAAGAAGTTTCTACTCATAAAAATTCAGAACATACCAAATACTGAAACAATCAATCAGATTGTCAATATTATGCACCAGCCACCAGGTCATGCTAGTAGAAAATGTCATTGTAGCCGATTTCGTTGAATATCATTCGAAAACAAAGCGTTGGATACCAAAGTCCAAATATCAACGTCATTTTTCTTGGTCCACATTTTAGTGGAAGAAAAACTAATATCTTGAGCACAAGGGATAAGATAGACAATCATTACCGTAGTTTTCAGATCACATTCCAATCTTCCACTAACAGGCAGCCGTGGACTTGGTTCGGCGCTGCGCAGTTATTTGTTGTCAGCATCAAAATAGTACTATTCCGCATCCAAATCCAAATGTTATATATTTTCAGGAATGTACCAAGTCAACTTTTGCAACTTTCAAGTTATCTGAAGTCTCCCATTGTTTCCAATCTATTTAATCAAGCAGTTCAAGCATCTCATTCGCAATCAGGAGTACCTTCAGTTTTTTCCTTTCCGCTTTTTTCGAAAAAATGTCTTACTCAGTTTCGCTTTGCATCCTTTCCATAACTCTTGTTTTCCAAACAGTGCTTGGAGCAGACCCTCTGTACCATTTCTGCTCGAGTGAAGCAAACTTTACTGAGTCTAGTCCCTACGAAGAAAGCTTGAACAAAGTTATCAGTACCTTGTCGATCAAGACACCTCCAACCGGCTTTGCCAAGGCTTCTATAGGTCAGAACACCCAAGACACAGCGTATGGCTCAAGCCTATGCCGTGGAGATGCGTCTAAAGAAGACTGTAAAACTTGCGTCGTAGAGGCTGGCAGCGAGTTAAGGAAGAGATGCGAGTATAACAAGGGTGGTATCATATGGTATGACAATTGTATGCTTAAGTATACTGATGAGGATTTCTTCGGACAAATAGATTACAACCGAAGAGTTTACATGTGGAATGTGAACAAAGTGAGCGATGCCACGCCATTCAACGCTGCTGTAAGGAATTTACTTACAGAACTAGCGGAAAATGCGATCAATGGTAAGAAATTATATGCAGTAGGAGAAAAGGAACTGAACAAGTCCACGAAGCTATACGGACTAACTCAATGCACCAGAGATATTTCTAGCACTGATTGCAAGACCTGCCTAGATAGAGCCATTAGCGAGCTCCCTAACTGCTGTGATGCAAAGGAAGGTGGAAGGGTTCTGGCCGGAAGTTGCAACTTCAGATATGAAATCTACCCTTTCGTGAATGCATAGAACATTAATACTAATGTGGCTCTATAGATCAAATGTCAAGTTCAATGCTTCTAAATAAATAAGAGTTTAAGTTCTTACCCGAAATAGTTGCTGAGGAAATATTATGTAGAGTTTTGCACGAAAGTGCACGACAATGTCAAACTTGATCGAATACTCAATCGGTACACAAGTTACCATTTCTTAAAAGAAATGGAGCTCATTGTTCAGGCATCCAAATAAGATATGTGGTTAAGGATTTCAGTAGATACGCGAAGAAAATGGAACATACGGAACAAATGAGAATTAAGGATGATGTGATACCTTAGCAATGTTCCAAGAATGTCGAAAAGCAAAAGGAAGAGGGGAAGACGGATGACATTTGAAATATCAAAACAAGATGACAAATGAGATGACAATAACATGAAAAAAAACCATACCATCTTGTAAAATTTCTGATTGTCATAAATTGTATAACCACTTGTTTTGTGTACTATTGTTCTCCTTGGTCCTGAAATGAGAGGACTCCAATGAAGCTCGCCGAGGACAAAATGAAGAAGTTTTATAGTATAATTTCTTGCATTGTTCTCACAAATAGGATCGTCCGTTGCGTATCATAATGATCTCTGTATCTTCGTTACCTTCCTTGAAGAAAGGCATTCCAAGTTTTATAAGAACAAGGAACAAGAAGTAGTGCAAACAAAAAAACTCCGGCGATGTCAGGTAAGTAAGGTGAGATATGACCTTACCAATGTTACGATTTCCAAAAGAAGCGTAAGTCCTCAGGCAGTGGTATCTGATATGAGCATTGCAGAGGTAGAGGTAAGCATCAAATGGCTTCGAAAAATAATTTCTAATTTTTAACTATGAAAGTTTCTGAGCATGTCTCTAACTGCTTTAAGGTTATTAGTACAAAGCCTGACAAAAATCTGCTGGCCAACTACGTGCCTGTCTACGTAATGCTTCCGGTAAGTCCTGAACACTGCTCAATCTTATGATTTGGTTACACACGCTGATAGAATTTTTTTGGATGATGCAGTTGGATGTAATTACAAATGATAATGTTCTTAAGGACAAGGACAGACTGGAAGCGGAGCTTCGGAGACTAAAAGACGCTGATGTGGACGGTGTAATGGTTGATGTCTGGTGGGGGATCATAGAATCAAAAGGTCCTAAGGAATATGATTGGAATGCTTACAGGAATTTATTCAAACTTGTACAAAAATGTGAGCTGAAACTTCAAGCTATAATGTCCTTCCATAAATGTGGAGGAAATATCGGGGACGATGTCAGCATCCCTCTTCCAAGATGGATACTGAAGATCGGAGAGTCGGATCCTGATGTTTTTTACACTGATAAAAATGGAAACAGAAACACTGAGTACCTGTCCCTCGGCGGTGATAACCAGCCTGTGTTTTATGGCAGAACTGCCGTCGAGGTACTCTCGTGTTAACTACTATATGTTAACTAGTACAAGCTGAGATGAGCTGACTTTAGGTATAATGCTAATAGATGTACAGTGACTACATGAAGAGCTTCAGGGAGAACATGTCAGATTTTTTTGAGGCAGAACTCATCGTTGACGTTGAAGTAGGACTCGGTCCAGCAGGAGAGTTAAGATATCCATCTTACCCGAAAAGCCTAGGGTGGGTATTTCCAGGCATTGGTGGGTTTCAGGTGATACTCTCATGACACCTGCTAAGATAAATTTTTGAGAGACTCATGAAGTAAAAATATTACTTGAAATTTGCAGTGCTATGACAAATATCTGACAGCGGAATTTAACGAGGCAGCGGGTACTGCTGGTCATCCTGAATGGGAAATGCCTGATGACACTGGTTCATACAATGACACACCAGATGATACAAAGTTCTTTAAACAAAATGGAACTTATAGTTCTGATAAAGGGAAGTTCTTTCTCACTTGGTACTCGAACAAATTAATTTTTCACGGTGATCAGATTCTCGAAGAGGCTAGTAAAGCCTTTGTAGGCTGCAAAGTCAAGTTAGCAGCCAAGGTACCGTAGCGTACTCTTCTTATTACCACAAAAATATTTTCTTCAGCCTTGCAACATTTAACGTGCATTTGACATGTAATTAGGTATCTGGCATACATTGGTGGTATAAAGGAAATAGTCACGCAGCGGAACTTACAGCAGGATATTACAACTTAGATGATCGAGATGGGTATCGACCAATTTCAAGAATGCTAGCAAGACATGATGCTATGCTGAATTTTACATGTCTAGAAATGCAGAACTATGAACAGCCAGCAAATGCGAAAAGTGGACCACAAGAACTAGTTCAGCAGGTTACTTTAGCATACATTGTCACCATAATTGATCATTTTCTAAAAAAAATATTTTTTGATAAAGGCTACAAACAAAGCGAACTGGATGTAAAATTTCAGGTATTAAGTGGTGGCTGGAGGGAGAATATTCATGTAGCCGGAGAGAATGCACTACCAAGATATGATGCCAGTGGCTACAATCAGATCCTACTCAACGCTAGGCCGAATGGACTAAACTTAGAAGGCAAACCTGAGCTAAAAATGTTTGGAGTTACATACCTGCGCTTATCAGACGAGTTACTGGAAGAAAAGGCCTACAGTGTCTTCCGGAAGTTCGTAAAGAAAATGCACGCTGATCAGGTATTTTACGATACTTGGTGTGACTCTATGATCTTGGCAGTGTCTGTGTTAATGAGATATATGGTTGCATTTTTGTTTCAGGAGTTCAGTTTCAATCCGGCGGAGTACTGTAATTATATATACCCATTGAAACCGTCAGGACTGAAGATTTCATATGAAGATCTTGAAGATGCAACCATACCAGTAGCTCCATTTCAATTTGACAAAGAAACAGATACTAAAATTGAGGAATTTGAATTTCCAAATAGCTTCTTAGGAAAAGTGATTCATAAATTTATCTCAGTTTTTATGTAATAAAATGAAATCTGCTGATAATTTTCATATCAATTTTTATGTTAGCAAAATGAATTCCATAATTTGCAAGAGATGTCAAAGAGAACACAAACCTCCAGACAATCAACTTAACCTGAACAAATTTATAAAAAATTTATTTGTCGAAAATCACCCTTTCGATGGCTGAGTTTTAATGAAATCACTCATTCAGATTTTTTTTTCATAACCACCTATTAATTCAAAAATCATTAATTCGAACAATAGAAATAATTTCTGGGTTTACTTGGCTTGAAAGTCAAGCAACAGAAAATAAAGTTGGTTTTTGAGTTGGGTTGGGCTAGCTGGATTTTAACGGCTCAGACCAGAGTTGACTTAACTATTTTACGAATTTGAATGCTTTTCAACGGCCGAATTTCTTAACTTCCCCAAATTATAAATGTGTAAATTTATGTAATGTATTACATTAATTCTTAATAAATGAGAATATCAGTAAAAATATAATTACGGACAAATTAAATAATTTAAATATGATCATTTCGTAATAAAAATTTGTTCGCAAAACTTTTTGGGAGAAGTCATAAACAATTTGAAGTTGCTAGACTGATCGTTAGATTGTGAAGCAATACATAATTCGTTAATGATGATTAAGACGCCCTATTTGCCTCAATAATAAAGTGTTAGTTGCCAGATTAATTTATAAAAAATGTTTCATTAATTGAAACCAAGAGCATAGAGTAGATGTGACAAAGGTCTTGATCGATCTGTCATTTTAGTATTTCTAATTGAATTATTTATGAATTGACTTCAAGAAAAACCAACACAAGCACACAATCATTAATTTATTGATACTCGAAATATTTATTGATGATTATCCCTGAACGAGATTATTTCACACTAATACAATAATTATTAGAACAACGACTGAAACCGAATAAAAATATGAGATCATCTTGAGATCGAAATATCTTAGTTGACAAAGGCACAATGCTTCCTGATCTCACCGTTCGTTCCGGTGAGAACTCCGATCTTACCCATCTTGATCATCGACTTAGCAAAGTCCTTGGCAAAAGTAGAACTCTTAGCTTTTGCTTGGAGTTTCACATAAGCATTTGTCTCAGCATTGTTCAAAAGAGCTGCATCAGATTCAAACAAACCTCTTCTTTTTGCTACTATGGTGTAGTAGTCCTCGTCGAAGGTCTTGAAGCTACCTGGGTCCATTTCGACATGGGTGGTTGTGTCCGTGGCAGTGCACTTGGACTTCAACTTAGTGATGTATTCTGAGTCAAGAGAAGGGTCAGTGTCACCTTTACCTGTGAAGTTGTAGAGCCTGTTGGTGAAGGATGGGCAGTGAGATGTTCCAATTGTGTGCCCACCTGGTACATCATGATCATATATATTAGACATGTTTTATTTATTTCCTGAAATAGAATGTAAAATTCGCTAGGTTCTTAAACTACCTGATAGAACCACTAGATCCTTTACAGACAAACCCTTAGCTTGGAAAGCACTTATGAGTGAAGAAATGTTAGCAAAAGGAGCAGGCAAAGTGAAGGCTTCAGCCTGGATCGATACTCGTCCGTCCCTTCGCCCAACTGGGACATTCCAGAATGGTCCATTGATCTTCACATTAGAACAATATTTCAAGTCAAATTGCAGTTTACTATGAGATTCTAGTTCAAATATTGTTGCATGAATATATAATGTCTAGCGAAAAATTGTAGCGTTCAAAAAAGTGTACCAGGGAAATCGCATCTCGAGCAACCAACGCAAGGGTATCAGCGCAAGACACAACGCCGGGGCACTTCTTCTCTAGGGCTGCCTTAACACCATCAATCACCTGAAAGCCTCTAAGGCTTAAGTTAGGGATTGCAGTTTTCTCAGTTTGGTTGGTGCTTGTGGCATTCAGGAGTACTGAGCCTTCACAACCCTGCACGTTCAAACCATATACAACAAACGGTTATCAAAGGTGGAAGCCAAACATAATGTGAAATGGATCACACCAACTGCATACCCTGACGAAGCAATCATGAAAGTGCATTCGTAGGATCGGGGCAGCAAGTGTTGGTGCAAGATTTATGTAACGAGCTGTAGTCTTCTTAACAATCGCCTCATTGAGGGCATGTTTTCTTGTAATAGTTGAGGGACAAACTGCTTGTTGCATGTGCGAAACAAAGGACAAAAAGAACGAGTAAAACTTGGAAAACAATGTTGAAAGAAGCCATGTCGTCTTCTTCGCTCAACAATTTCACTTTTATCAAGTGAAGAAGAAGATGAATGGAAAAGTAAATGATATTGTGTGATGAAATGTTTGTAACAATGCAACTCTTTATAGATACAACATTTGACCTAATAGTTAGAGAGACATGTTACTTGGAATAACTGGAGAATATGGTTTTGTGAGTTGTAACACCGATTGCTCCATTAGCCTTAAACAAATATGAGCATTATTTGACATGATGCAAACCCCTATTTATTTTTATAGTGACATTAATTAGTTTTATATCGACTTGTTGTAAGCATAAGGCCAACTAGCCAACTAGGGGAAGACGCAAACCTTGAGCAAGGTCATTCATTGGCGGCGCATAATACAAAATACGGATTGAGTGTAGAAAATGTGCTACAAATATGTTCTACGTAACATGGGCATGCAATTAATCATTAGGGTTTAGACTTGAAAAAACAAGACAACCTATGAACCTCCACCAGCTACTCGGTTAGGTAAAGTCCAGGTGTACATCTCTTCCATCAAAACAAACATTTTTGACAGAATCAAAGTGGAGTATATTATTTCATAGAACGATTGAGTGATCGAGAAGGGCCATTATTGTTCGTTGACTTTGATAATTATTGATATGCATGATAAACTGGCTAACTACTGCATGTTACGCTCATTTCCATGCACGAATTTTAGTGCTGTTCCCTTTATAGGAAAATGCCCAATGCAGTCAAAAAGACAACAATACTCCAATTTTATCCTTAATTATTACTTTTTGTATTGTTCCAAATCGAAGTAATTTTAGTTTTTGTAAGTCCTGATATGCACTCACGAACCTTTTTATTTTCATCAGTTTTCAATCAATCACTTTTTTACTAGTATGCATTTTTACCAAACAAGCTATTAATGGTTGAAGCTGGTATCGGTGTGGCCGTGTGGCCTACGAATTAATCGAAATAAATTGAAATTTTCATGATGGATAAATAATTATAAGCATTTTATTGATCAGGAATCTCATCAAAAATGTTCTTTTATGGATTCAATTTTAGACTTACATTTTCGCAATTCTTTGGGAAGAAAGCGGATTTAGATCATGTGCAGCTTAAATCCAAAATCTAAAATTCATATTTTAAAACTAAATTTGAAATTTTCAACCCTTAATAAAACAATGTAGTTTGATTTTCAATACCTTAATGTAAAATAGACAGCACAAACAATCCGTAAAAATCACATGAATAAAAATAATACTGAATAACCGGGTTATGTTAATCTGAGAATAAGTTTAACTCTAAAATGCCGGATATGTTAATCCGAGAATAAGATCACTATCCACGAATCGACTTCGGAGTGTTCCTACACTGCATTCCCACCGGCTTCGTCGATCCTCTCCGTCATCTTATGTCGAAGAGTCGATCAGGTACGAAGACGATTCATCGCCATCTTTCTGACCTCATGATGTGCCATATCGTTAAGCTGTCAATTTTGTTAAATTAAGTTTCGAATTTTGATTTGCGATTTATCTTAACGTGGATTTGTGTGGTGGTTGTCGTGATTGGGTGGAATCCTGTTGGAATTTTGACTCGTTGGTGTGTTTGACGATTTGTGGATGTGGTGATTTGTTCGATTGGGTGATTAGGGTTTTGTGCTCTTGATTATTTTTACTCATGATTAATCCCAAAAGAAATTTTGACTATGGATTTTGTTGATTGATTCAAGATTTACGAGGCTCTGTTGTTTTTTTGCGTGAAGGAGTTGTCTTTAATTTTTGTCTTTGGTATGTTTACCCGAGGTTTTATCTTCCATTGTTTTCTTTGCGCATGTTGTGTCCATTATCCATTGTATTTATTTTATGGCTTAATTACTTTACAGGACTGTTCCTCAAAGTTACTTAAATGATTTGATGTGTTGTGAGGTTTGCATTCATAGTGATTTTTGTTAGCTGATGTATTCCGGACAAGATGCGAATCGTATATGGTTTCACAGTGTTAGTTTGGAACTTAGATTTCTAACTTGTAGGATACTAGGATGTATAGTACTCAATGGTGGTGTATGTTCCAGTTTGAAGTCACTGTGCTATGGAGTTGTTAAACTATGATGACGGAAGCACTGGGACCAAGGATTAAGTACATTTGCGTGAGCAGCAGCGTAATGGTAGGAAAAGTCTGACAACTATCCAGGGTATAAAGAAAGAATTCAGTTAAAATAGGATACTTAAGGACCTTAAGAAAGAAATCTGCTGCAATGGTACAGTTGTTGAGGACCCTGAATTAGGCCAAGATAGTGTGTTCGCTTTGATTACCTTTGCCTTTGTTCCATTTTTTATTGTGCTCGCAAATGTTTCACTTTCGTGGAAAATTGACAATGGAGACATTCTGTCAACTGACTTTATTGCAGGTTATTCAAATCCAGGGTGACCAGAGGAAGAATGTTTCCAATTTCCTTGTAACTGTATGTGCATTTTTACTTCATGGTTGTTTTTTTGTTGCACCCTCAGATTGTTATTTTACTAACTTGAGGTTAAATCGTACAGGCTAAAATTGTGAAATAAGAAAACATCAAGATCCGTGGTTTCTAAGACATAGCAAGCTGTCAACTCTGCTTTCATAAACACACTTTAAAAAATTGGTTCCTTTCTCAAGTTTGCTGGGATAACAAAAAACGATCCATCACAATCAGTTAGTTGGCTGTTTCCAGCAACCAATGTTGCTACATCAGTTGTCAGAGCATGCAGTGGCGGATGCATTAAGGGAGTACCGGGGGCGGCCGCCCCCGGTAAATTTTGAAAAACGTCTATTATTTAGTGTAAAATTAACGAGATTTCTTAATGTATTAACGTCTTGCCCCCACTATCTTAAGGGTATGAGTACTTTACCCCCGGTCCCTTCCAATCCTAGATCCGCCACTGAGAGCATGTTTGATTATGGTATTAACCATTTTTCGTCACAGAGCTACTACACTTTTACTTGTTAGGACATGTTTATTTGGTTAGTTGGCTGTCTCATTTTTTGAAAGTATAAATATTGCTGGGGTGGCAACAGTAATTATGGTTGCCTGTCTTACAACATTAAACAGGTAGTAGTTTGTACTTGCTTTTGGTTTCTACATCATTTCATTACCCCATACTCATCTCTTCAGTTAGATACATATGGATTCCTTCATACTAGTTAGGAACTTTGGCAGAAGTGTTTCCATTTTTGTGAATCTATGATGTCTTTTTCAGGCCCTTGTGATATTTGGTTCATCCTTGTATCAAGTAAATAATGTTAGAGGGACCAAAGAACAAATTTAAATTGGCGGCTGGCCAACCATCAGTTTAGATGTGCATCAGCTCGGCAGCTAACCTTACCTACCTTTCAACAAGTCTTTGACCTTGTTCCTCAACTACCATTCTTCTCCTTCTTTAGTCTCCTAACTTATTCTTCTTCTCTTGTCCCTCATCCATAATCACCTTCCTTAGCTCCTTTATATATATAAATACACGCTCTATCAAGTCACTTATCAATCTTGAATAGTGCACCAACAAAACAGAACCGAAGCATCATATTCCATTCTTCAATGTCCGAAATGGTGAATCAAAACTGCTTACATGCTTCTTCAACCACCCACGGAAGCTCCAAGCTCAGTTTCTCGGAGGCTGAAGAGACCCTCATTATCAGGATGTTTAATTTGGTCGGAGAAAGGTGATTTCAAACTCTACAAGCCTACAAAAAAAATTAATGAATCATTTACATCTTATCCCACTTTTTTTTACTTTCAGTTTTGACAAGTATATTTATCATCATGTGTTTGTGTAGATGGGGTTTGATAGCCGGACGAATACCAGGCCGAACAGCGGAGGAGATCGAGATGTACTGGACCTCCCACCATCAACAGCAACGCAAATGAATCATATCCAAATCCTTACCGGATAGCTTTTCACTTCGGTCTGATTACTTATTTTGTTGCAAAATAACGTCACGTATGAAAATGGAAATGTACAAACATGTGTATGAGCCTTGCACTACAAATACTTTTCTCAGATTACACATTCAAGTAAATAACCAAAAGAAGAATTCCAATTTCGAGTTTGGGCTGAAAACTCTTAGACAGTCCAGCCCGGTGGATCTTATACCACCGAAACTCGGCTAAGCCCAATCAAACTTTTTCGGGCCCATTTGTTCTGATGGTTTTGACCCGTTAGCCAAATTGGATACGAATTAGGGCTGCAAACGAACCGATACACTCGCGAGCTACTCGTGAACAAGCTCGGTTAAAGCTCGTTCATTTATAAACGAATCAAGCTTAAACAAATTATAATACTCGTTAATAAACGAGCCGAGCCTGAACAAATTGGTACTCGAATCGTATAAATTCGTGAACAACTCGATTGAAACTCGATCAATACTAGATTTATACTAAATTAATACTCGATTAATACACCAAAATTAAAATATAGTGTAAAATTTTAATTTGAAACTCAATTAAATTGTACTACATGACTAGTATAACAACATTTTATTTTACGTATATAGTAAACGAGCTTTTAAACGAGTAGTTTGAATAAATGCTCATTTTTTTATCAAATTCGATTAGTGTTCGAGCCGAACTCGAGTATTTGAATTTATTAACGAGTCGAACTCGATCAGATATTCTTCCTACTCGACGAGTTCGAGCCGAGCTCGAACAACGAATAATATTCTCAAGCCGAGCTCGAACAGCACGATACTGGGCTCGACTCAGCTCGTTTGCAGCCCTAATATGAATACATGTTTTAACAGAAAAATTGAATGAGTTTTGAGATATAAAAAAATAGCAAAAAATTACAAGCAAGTGACGGACGTTCGAAAAAAATACGCATAATATATGAAAAATAGATGATAGAAGAAGCTTGTCATGTCTATAACAAATGGAGTAAATGACAAACCAATTAATGAAAATGAATACCAAAAAAGACACTTACTTCACTTGCCTCGAAATGCTGAATGGCACATGTCGAGACTATCTTTATTTGTCACCCACCACCACCTTCTTTACACCCTCATCCCCTAAAATATACAAAAAAAACTATTTATATTTTACTTTATAATTAATTCAGTAATAAAAG
Organism: Sedum album; assembly: GCA_006409495.1. Lineage (NCBI taxonomy): Eukaryota > Viridiplantae > Streptophyta > Magnoliopsida > Saxifragales > Crassulaceae > Sedum > Sedum album. The sequence continues at coordinate 12,148 of QZGG01002426.1, forward strand.
TTACATAAGTGACAGTGTTCATGTCCATCTATTTGACCATCCTATATCAATCCACGTATATTTACATTTTGCAGTTATAACGGCAACGTGTGAATCCAACGTCATCAATCACTGACCGGTGTTTTAGTTCTGAGCCAACCTTGTCGCCGTAACTACTAATTCGACACGTAAACATGTTCATGCAACGCGGCCAACGGCCATGCACACGTATGTATGCGTGTCTGTCCGATGAGACCTTTCAAAATGCTGCAATATTTACTCATTTACCAAATCTTTATAAACCCTAACATTTACTTTGATAAGAAGATGAATATAAATAAAGATAATAATAATTAAAAGAAGGTATGGGAGCGAAGCATTCAGTTGAGCTTATAAATGACAAGTTGTCCAGTGACTCCACCACAAAACGACGCCGTATTGAGACTGTCAGCTCCTCCATCTTCCCCAAGATAACAATCAAAAATAGCATCCAAGCTAGTAGCTGAATCACAACCCATATCTCAATTATATTGAATGTGACATATCCTATCTCTCATCTCTTACCCTTCATGCATTTCAATGAAATTTATATATTACAATTTCAGTATAAATTGAGAAGCTTGTTAGTTCAATATCATTCATCATTTATGTTCAGTTATACACAAAGCTCCAGTTCTCTCTAGTTTCATATACTTCTTCTCCAAGGCTCTATCCATGGCTCCATCTTTCTCAGTCCCTTCAATGGTACCATCACTCTTCTCCTCATTTCATTTCATCTTGTGTCATCTATATATGTTTATTTGGCAGCTTAAGTCTCACAGTTTATGGCTGCATATATAATGAGAGTGCATATACTGTGATCTATATTTTTTGGTAAATTCGTAAACCCTACTTCGTATCCGTTAATTTCATTTCATTAGTCTTAAGAAACATCAGACAGGAATTGTCATACTCATAACTCATACAAGCTTACATCATAATATTCATCAAATCTAAATGGATCAAATTTGTAGTCTAATGATGTAAAAATAGATTTTGAAATTGTAAGCACGTTACCATTACCATAATCATGCATGGATTTTCCAATAAAAACCCAAGTAGTTCTTAAAATTTCAATACAGTCCTCATAGTTTGAAAAGTGACACTTTATGTACCGACCAGATTATGGAAGAAGAAGGGAGATTTGAAGCAGAGGTAGCAGAGGTGCAAGCATGGTGGACCTCGGAGCGGTTCAAGCTAACACGCCGTCCCTACACAGCACGCGATGTTGTCTCCCTCCGTGGCAACCTCAACCAATCCTACGGTTCAAATGAGCTAGCGAAAAAGCTCTGGCGCACGCTCAAAACCCATCAAGCACAAGGGACTGCATCGCGCACTTTTGGTGCATTGGACCCTGTCCAAGTCACCATGATGGCCAAACACCTTGACACCATCTATGTCTCCGGTTGGCAATGCTCGTCCACCCACACTTCCACCAATGAACCCGGTCCTGACTTGGCTGACTATCCGTACGACACCGTGCCTAACAAGGTATGTATTTATTAGAATCAAACATTTCTCTAATAACATTTTTATTTGAAACAAAATATTTGATCATACTGTGATTCCTGTCGAACAGGTGGAGCACTTGTTCTTCGCGCAGCAATATCATGATAGGAAGCAGCGTGAGGCGAGGATGAGTATGAGTCGTGAGGAGCGAGCTAGGACTCCTTACATTGACTACTTGAAGCCAATTATAGCTGATGGAGACACCGGGTTTGGTGGCACTACAGCCACTGTGAAGTTATGTAAGCTGTTTGTGGAGCGTGGTGCGGCAGGAGTGCATATTGAGGATCAGAGCTCTGTTACCAAGAAATGCGGACATATGGCTGGGAAGGTCTTGGTTTCTGTAAGTGAGCATATCAACAGACTTGTGGCGGCAAGGCTCCAATTTGATGTTATGGGAGTTGAGACTGTACTTGTGGCCAGGACTGATGCAGTTGCTGCTACTTTGATTCAGACTAATGTTGATCACAGGGATCATCAGTTTATTCTCGGTGCTACGAATCCGAGTGTCAAAGGTAAGAGTCTTGCTGGAATGCTGGCTGAAGCAATGGCTGCTGGGAAGAATGGAACTGAGCTTCAGAGGATTGAGGATGAGTGGACTGCTCGAGCTCAGTTGAAGACTTTCTCTGAATGTGTGGTGGATGCGGTCAAGAGGATGAATGTCGGGGAGGATGAGAAGCGTAGGAAGCTGAACGAATGGGCTAACCATTCAAGCTATGATAAGTGTTTATCCAATGAACGAGCCAGAGAGATCGCGGAGAGGCTTGGACTCAGTAACTTGTTTTGGGATTGGGACTTGCCAAGGACTAGAGAAGGATTTTATAGATTCCAAGGCTCGGTGGGTGCAGCCATTGTCCGAGGATGGGCTTTCGCAAACCATGCTGATATCATTTGGATGGAAACCTCTAGTCCTGATTTAGTCGAATGCACTGAGTTCGCACATGGAGTTAAAACCGTGCAGCCTGAAATCATGCTGGCTTACAATCTTTCACCCTCATTCAACTGGGATGCATCAGGCATGAGTGACGAGCAAATGAAGGACTTTATTCCCCAAATAGCAAAGCTTGGATTTTGCTGGCAGTTCATAACCTTGGCAGGGTTCCATGCTGATGCCCTCATAACCGATACATTTGCTAAGGACTATGCTCGCCGAGGCATGCTGGCTTATGTTGAGAGGATCCAAAGGGAGGAGCGGAATAATGGAGTAGACACTTTAGCTCATCAGAAATGGTCCGGTGCAAACTTTTACGACAAGTATCTCAAAACCGTCCAGGGTGGGATGTCTTCCACAGCTGCAATGGGAAAAGGTAAGTCAGCTTCCAACAATTTTAACATTTGACTGAAACTAAACTAATTTAAACTCGAGTAAATTTCTCGAATCTAAATGCAGGTGTAACGGAAGAGCAGTTCAAGGAAAGTCCGTCTTCATGGACCAGGTCCGGAACAATGGAGATGGGAGAAGGGACTCCACTGCTGGTTGCGAAATCAAGAATGTGAGAACTGTGATCACAGTTTCACACAACTGGCAGTGTTTGCTAAGTTGCTATGCTATTATATTTCTACTATGAATCGAGAGATATGTTGATTCCTGCATCATCATCTCGAAACTATATCGAATAATTTCAATTGTATTCTGAAGCAATGACATTTGATGAATTGGACTGTTTTTAGTATATGTATGTTGCAAGTATTGAATAGTTTGTTGATCTTTGATTTTGTTTTGAATCAATTAATCTGAAACATTGACAAAACCTAACCTAAAAAACACAACAAAAAAGCAGGTTGCTGAGAAAAAGTAACACACTCGGGCGTACCGGTATTTGTCGTGTCGACTGCGAGAACGAAAAAAGGGAAAAAAAATACTTCTCGACGTATCCCGACTGTTGGCTCCGGATTCGAAAGTGACATTTCAAATAGGGTTTATTACGGGAAAACACCCCTATAATAGGGGTGTTTTCCAAATAACACCCATATAAATTTTTTTTTCAACAAAACACCCATTTATTTTTAATTTTTTCAATGTCACACCCATTGTACTATTTCGGTACTATTCCATTAAATATATTAATAAAATATTATATAATAGTTATAAAATTCAGAAAAATAAAAAAAACATAAGAAAAAACATAAAAAATCAAAAAATATTATAGAAAATATTAAAATCAGAAAACTTTAATGTACAATTATATTTCGTATTTTCATATTTTTGACGAAGTGTACATAACAAACTATTAATGTTAAAATCCTACTCATCAGAAAATTCTTCACATTCAGTTTATATTTTCACTTGTATATATGTTGATAGTTCATTATGTACAATTAAGAATTAACTCATGAAAAGTTTGTTATGTTTTTTAGGTATTTTTTCAAAACTTCAAATTTCTTAAAATTTTTAAATAAAAGATCTTGATATTTGTACATAACGAACTATCAACATATATACAGGTGAAAATATAAACTGAATGTGAAGAAATTTTCTGATGAGTAGGATTTTAACATTAATAGTTTGTTATGTACACTTCGTCAAAAATATGAAAATACGAAATATAATTGTACATTAAAGTTTTCTGATTTTAATATTTTCTATACTATTTTTTGATTTTTTATGTTTTTTCTTATGTTTTTTTTATTTTTCTGAATTTTATAATTATTATATTATATTTTATTAATATATTTAATGGAATAGTACCGAAATAGTACAATGGGTGTGACATTGAAAAAATTAAAAATAAATGGGTGTTTTGTTGAAAAAAAAATTTATATGGGTGTTATTTAGAAAACACCCCTATTATAGGGGTGTTTTCCCGTAATAAACCCTTTCAAATATCAAAGCCGCTCCATGATTAAATGGGCTACAATGATGGGCTAAATGGAATTACGAGCAAACATATAAGCCCGTAAATCGAAGCCCAATAGATAAGGCCCTCTTAGAGTTCGGTGAATTAGGGTTCAGGGTAATATGGAATATTAATAGTTTAGTATGTTCGAATTAGACACTAAATACTTGCTTCTATATTTACTTGAGGGTATTATGGTCATTTTATTGTTGAAATACACTAAGTATCGATGCATCTCCTATTAGTAGAGTGCCATTAAGCTGGTTTGATGCATATTGTCCCAAAAGAAAAGAGCACTTGTATTAGGGAAGAACCTCTCATACGATGTGATTTAAAAGAAAATCATACATAGCTTATTATTGCAATATAGTCCATTAGTGAAGCTTTAATTATCTGCTAATTATCCAATAAAAGACCTAGGAATTTTTTGTACAATATATTAAAAACAACGTTGTGAGGTGCATCAAATATCGATGTGTACCTATCAATTTTTTTACAAAACAACCATAAATTTTGTCCGCCAATTGAATTTTTGATGGAGGTAATTTGATTATTTTTTAAAAATTTAATCTTGAGCAATCTAAAACAAAATAACAGGAGTTTGACACGAATTATTATATTTATCCCAAATAAGTTCGGTACGTACCAATAATCAATATGTACGTCATTACCCATATCAAAATTGCCATCAACTATATTAAGCACAAGGATAAGCATAGGGCATGTCATAGGGATTAGGTTCAACCACCTATTCGGATTCGGATCCTGTACAGCGTACAGCCAAATCCAGCCAAAATTCAAATTTTAAAATTTAAAATTTAATTTTAAAACGACGTAGTTTAGGTATATAATAATTCAAAACAACACAGTTTTACTAAATCTCTAATTACAAATTTTTGAACCCTTTTCAAAACGATATAGTTTTATTTTTCAATGACTAAAACTACGTCGTTTTATATATGGCTGTATTTGGCTGTTGCCTGCACATGATCCTAATCCCACCTATTCTACTAATGTAATCTCTTTAATGTACATTCTAAGAACCTGGAGAATAAAGTTAGATTAGCTTGTTTCAAATTTTGTAAAATAAATAGTTTTATAATCACAGACAAATAAGAAGGCTTGTGTGATTGTGTCTCCTTAATAATTTTCTTTGACTACACGATCGAGCTAGAACCAATCAATTAGTGGGGCACCATTTGCAAAATAGTGGAAACTGATAAGAATATTTTTTCAAGCTATTCCTCCATCAGTCTGAATAAGAACATAGTGTAGTGATAAATGCAACATATACATTACAATAATGTGCATATTTAAAATCTCAAATCAACTATTTGATGTTGATGCATGCATGATAAAATAGTAAAATCAACAGCTTTTGGGAACCTAAAAAACCTGACTATTATTTGTTAGCTGTCGGTCAAAACAGAAAAGAATATCAACATATATTTCAATTCAGTGAATATGTAGAACAACATGTGATTTATCAGAAGTTTCCTTTCAGTGATCAAGTCTCGGAAATCTTAATGGTGGACATGAGGATGAAAAACCAGGAATCAGCAATTTTAATACATTCAATATGTTCATTTGAGACTACCGTTTTAGCTTGAAACCTTGTTGATCCAACGGTTTAAAAATCATCTTTTTTAATTTTTTTGTCTATTAGCGAAATAGTCAAAATGCAAAAGAAAATCAAAATATACAAATAGTTAAGTCAAAAGTGCAAATAACAAAAAAAAATAAATGACATACGTTATCTTCGGATCGTAAAGAAACTGTACTCTATAGATGTGTTTGCAAACTTTTTGTTATACAAAAACGCTTGTAGAATATTTGTCTACTTTTTTCACCTGCCTTAGCTTCTAAGCACATGGACCACGTTAAGAATATTGGGGCACCATTTGCAAAATAGTGGAAACTGATAAGAATATTTTTTTCAAGCTATTCCTCCATCAGTCTGAATGAGGACATAGTGTAGTGTAGATGATGTAATGCAACATATACATTACAATAATGTGCATATTTAAAATCTTAAATCAACTATTTGATGTCGATGCATACATGATAAAATAGTAAAATCAACAGCTTTTCGGAACCTAAAAAACCTGACCATTATTTATCTGCTGCCGGTCAAAAAACATGTGACTTATCAGAAAGTTTCCTTTCAGTGATCAAGACTCGGAAATCTTAGTGGCGGAGATGAGAATGAAAACCAGTAATCAGCAATTTTAATACATTCAATATACTCTTGATTTAACTATAGATTAGTTAAGTATAATTACAGAGAAGAATGTCAATTAGAGTGAATCAATTATAGGACTATATAGATGGAGGTTGTATTATGTGGAATCATATATTTTGGTGGACTCGTGAATCCTACTTTGCATTTGTTGATTGCATTTCATTAATGGTTGAGATTGGACCACGTTGTTGTATTTGTCATGTGCATGTCACGTGCAAAATATGTGCAACTCACATGTCTCATTAATGTGTTGACATAATCTGGTGCATTGATAAAATACGATTAACGGATCTAAAGTGGAGTTCATAAATCCACTAAAGAATGAATCCACATGATACAGTTTCTATATAAATGTGTTTGTAAACTTTATATTATACAGAAACAACTTGTAGAATATTTGTCTACTTTTTTCACCAGCCTTAGCTTCTAAGCACATGGAGGGGTCTTCATTTAAACTATTTCTAATCAATCAACCATCTCTGGCCTGCAAATGACAATTGGACAACTATTCGTGTATGTTCAATCTATTTGTAATGCATGTACAATTTAATACTAAACCAACAAGGCAACAACCACCACTGTTAATCTTTTGTTTTTTGTGGTTTTTAATTTATTGGATTTACTTGGTACTTTGTTCACAACCAATTGAAGCCGGGGCCTTGGTCAGATTCTATTTCTCATCCCACGAATGGTGGACTTGTGTTTCAGGACGTACTAACAAAAATAATGATTGTGTTTTTTGTTTATATATCTAGGAAATGTATTATGTAGATCCTCTCAATTTGATAGACTCGTGGATCTCCTTTTGCACCCGTTAATTGTATTTTTTGGACGCACCAGATTGTGCCAGTATATTAATGAAGCACGTGACTTGCACGTCTTTTGCATGTGATGCACACGTGATGTGCACATGACAAATGCACATACGTGGCGCAATCTGATGCATCCAAAAAATGCAATCAACGGATGCAAGAGGGGATCCACGAGTCCACCAAATAGAATGGATCCACAGGATACAACCTCTATATATCTATACAGCAGGGTCAAGTTTTGGAAGGACAAAATTTCAACCGTTGATTAGATCAATCTGACGGTTGAGATTTAAGTTAGTTTTTAATTAATTGGGCGGTTAGATTATTTGTAAAAAACACGGATGGTTGCATTCGACGGTTATTTTTTTGTTTAAATCTCATCTGTTGGATTATTAATAATCAACGATCAAGATTGTGTCACACCGTCTTACAAAAATTTATTCATCCTTCTTGAACTTCCCGCTACACAGCAAACATCAAACTAAAATTGAACAATCGTTATTTTGTGCCCTTATGTTAATTTTGCTATCAACCACTATCTAATATTTTGTCATATTGTAGATAATCAACTCAACTAAGTGTGTAAAGTATTCAACTAATCGTACTTGCCGTCCATTAAAATATGCTTAATTAAAGATAAAACTTATGCATGTAGACTCAATCCCTGGGTTTGACTATTTCATTTGATGCTTTTCACACCAATGCCAACATTAGAATAAACCTAGTTTTTTCTTTAAGTGCAAAAATTTAAACATGAGAATCGAAATCAAATCAACCAAAGCCCAAAGGGGTGCTGGGGTTGGTATACAGTTATCTCAATTCTCACCACATTCGTTTGGAGTTTTTGCATAACAAAACTTCATTTGTACAATAAATTTTCGAGACAACCGACAATCACAAATGATGTCACACATGATCATCAAGACCTATTAGCAAAACCACCCAATATGAGATCGATGTTGAATCCTTAGCATATAATACAATCGTATATAGGATATCTGCATATGTAAGGGAGCCTCCAGTTAACCAATGTAGTTTATCAACGTGGAAAAAGGAACCAAAGCATAATCCCTTCTCTTTTAGGCTCTTCTTAGCTTCCATTACTTGTTGTTTCAACCCATTCCCCTGGCCTAATTCATGATCATATCCATATACATCTCATTTAGTCTGTATCAATTAAACAAAATTTCCTCATCAAGTTTTCAAGAACCCTAATAAACTAGGGTTTACTTACACCTTTTTCAATTTTGTAATCAAAATATTTTTTAGAACAACACTAAATTTAACTGATCAATGACCAGCAGGTATCGAAAAACTATAAAATGAAACAAAAACGATGATAGATTTATCAAGTACCTTGGGGCTAGCTATTGACTGGAGAGCTAGCAGTGTCTTCCAATGAATCATCATAATAATATTCACTGGACCTCTTGTGCCTGTTGATGGTCTTCTTGAAACTCAGTTTCTTATGGATGACCATCTGTGTGCCGTCAAATGAAGAGCAAGCTGCCAGTGCTTCAGCTCTAGTACTACTACTTCTTTCATCACTGTATTTGTACTGAGATTTCCATGCTGCACAAGAAGCTGCATCAGATACCAGGGAACCTGATCCGCCATAATAATTATTACCATCTTCTTCATCATAAGCCAGGTGATCATCTGTATGTTTCAAAGCTGATGGGTGAGAAGTTTTGTTTGAAAAAAAATCATCGAAATAAGAAGTCCATCCACTCTCCTCTTCCTGAGCATCCTCTTGATTATAATCATGAGGACTATTGAAGGATGTATGTGATCGGTTGATTGATGAGGAGCTAGGGTTGGAGTTACTCATCTTCAAAAATAAATATGATGATCTTCGACACAAGTTTGGTAGTGTTGAGAAAATTAAGGGAAGAAAGATAGAGAAAGTCTAGGTAAAAGGAGATGCTAATCTAGGGGTTGATAATTTGAAGATAGATTTGTATAAAAGAGGAACCCCATTAGAGAAGAAAAATTCAATAAAGCTATGGTTCTTCTAACTTACTAGTCATTAAATATGGTGTCCATATAATATAGGGTTAGGCAAATAGGACTAATCAAATATAAGGAGCCGTTGGATTTATAGTTTTTTATTTATATATGATCTCATTTTTTATATAATTAGTCTTATATTTAATTATCCTTATTTAATGTTATAATACGAATAAAATTACTAAATTCCACGGTACTTCTTCCATAGTTCTGTACGATGACGTGAGCCTGCCGTGTCACGTGTGGGCTGTAAATGTTGGCCCAACTTGGCTCGTAAGACAATATCAATGCTGATCTGCTTGAGCCCCAACATTTGGAAGCCCAATTAACTTTTCTAGTTGTAAATATTGGAACTGAGATTTGCAAATTGTTAACTAATGATAATCTTATTAAATTTATTGATTTTGTTATGAAGAATTTTTTTGAAAATATTTATTTTTTTAAAACATGTTAGCAGTATAAAGTTACATTGCCTTTCACTTAAAACGTATATTCAGATCTTGAATTTTCCTAAATTTATGAAAACGACACATACCCGCAAAGGCACGTCATTTCTCTCTAGTGGATGGGCACTGGATAAAAAGTTTTAAGTACTTATTATTATGGCTTAAGCAATAAATAACGTGCATAAGATGGTCCATATACACATATGTGTAGCTATAGCACTCTGAAATGGAATTCTATGTGGTCCCTTAATCCCTTTGTACAATATTTTATTGCTAATATCAGAAAATAGTCACATTTCACCATTAACATCACAATTTTATTAAAAATATTTTTATAATTTTTTTTGAAAATGCTTCAGGTGTAACAAAAAGTACATTTTAGTGCTTAAACTGTAAATTGCAGATGTAACTATCGGGTTGTGGGTCCGACCCGGTCCAGATCCGACCTAATAAGACGTATGACCCACGAACGGACATCACTACAATAGGCAAAAGTCAACGTCTAAGCGCATGACAAACGAACCTCTCACGATCTAGAAGCCCACAAGCCAGCTCAACGTTTGTCGATCAAACGCTGTCGTTCTGTCATGGGATTGAGGGTTTGACTTTTGACTTTTGTTTCTCTACCTCGAAGTTGATGCCATGGAAGGAGAAGAAAAAGATTAAACTCAATTTCCAATGAGAAATCCCTTTGAATATTTCTTCAGACTTTTAAATTATTTTTTTAATGTTTATTTCTGATTAGGGTTTATGTTTAGAAAAATTAGATAGAGTGATAAAGTCAGAGTATAGAGTAGTCCTAATCTAGTGATGGTAGCAATTTTAGGTGTCTCCTATTTGCAGTCAATGAATTAATAAATGAAAACAAGGTGTAACTTTTCACCTTAATTAATACCACAAATGTGTAGCAACAGAGATAGAGTGTTAGTGGGGTTTTGTTTAGTGTTGTGATTAATATCCCAAATGTAAAAGTTCAATATTCACCCAATTTTGAATCCGATTTGTCCGTCATTATTTTGACTCACGTTATTATATATAATTATTTTCATTAAATTATAAGAATGAATTAATTTTTATTTTTCGTATCAATTTGCTAAAAACATGAAAATTGACATCGCTGAATTTAATTATGTAGTTTAAAATACTCGGCACTGATGTTCATATTTATCAAGAAGAAAATACGTAAAATATATCTTTTTATTTGATGAATACGAGACTAATTTCACCATTATCGATATTCGTGGATGGAAGGTTTTCATGGAACTTCTATATTTAGGTAATTTTGAAAATAACAGATTTCAACACAACACCACATACACTTCGATTATTTGTCACTTAAATTTTTAATAAACAATTGACGATTAGTATTTGTATCATTCAATAAAAACTATGTTATAATCGAAGTGTGACAAATTTAACATGCTCATTTTGGTGGTCATCATATTCAATCAACTATCTACTTGTCACTAAAATGATGTGTAACATAGATGCACGAAATAAATCCATACTCCAAAACATTTATTTTGTTTGCTAGACGTTACTTTTTAAATTATGGAATTTCGAATCATAAGAGTTCATGAGGAGTGTGTTGCATTAAATACAGAAACCAAATTGAAGAGGTGTCCAAGAAAGGCATGAATTGTAGTTAATGGCATTGCTCATACTCGTGGGTCGTGGCCATGCACACAGACCTTCAATTTAAGGCAGTGTAGGGAGCCAGCCAGCCAGCAACAGAGACTCCTCCCCCGTATCATTTATTGGTGTTTCTTGCAATATACTCGAATCATATTATTATTTATTGGTGCTTGATTCTTTAAGTTACATCTAGTTAGATTTAGTAGTCTAGTTTCTAAACTAGATTTTTGTTTTAATACTAATTTACTATACCATGGAGTAAGAGTTAAATAATTAGTTGGATTGCTAACAAGTGACCGACCATTTTAAATTCCATCATAATATTGTATTTATCTATCACTTTGTGTTTACATTTTGACAACTTCTACACGAATACAAGTCACTATGTATAGACTATTTATAGATAGACAATAATAACTAAGGAAAAGATCTAGAAAAAAGAAATTGTTTAAGCTAGAATTACGGATGAGATTAGAAATTAGGGCGATTTTATAACAAATAAGCTACATGGGAAAATCGAAACAAGTATGGTAATTATAGTCGTAGGCTGTTCCAATTTAAGAAAGTTAATCACAAGAATAAATCCTTAATAGCAAGAAAATAATTAGAGGAGAAGCTAATGCCAAAAACAATTCAATCATCTATAGATTAAATTGAGGAATAATATTTACTCTGTAAAATAAAAGACCGATCTTATTTTGATTCCTATTCCTCCAAACAATTAATTGAAACTACCTAGTAAAGAATCCAATGGGTTTAATAATGTATATTTAGATTCCAGGCCTCATGTTTATATATGTCACATTCAATATCATTAAGAACTTCATTTGTGTTACTTTATTTAAGTTTCAACTTTATGAAGAACCATATGCAATGTAACCTTGTGGATATCAGGTAGCTTGCTTCTTCATTTATCATGTTAACTTCATTAATTTGGAATTTAAGACCTTGCAGAGCTTCACTGTTTAGTACTTGCATGTTACTACACAATTTTACGTAACATGGAGATTCATATAACCCTGTACTTTTCACAAATCTCCTATACTTCACTCGTATGTAGTGTAGTTTTTGTACATTACTAAAAACACAATGTGCATACAATTATATTGATTAATTTTATATGAAATTATATGATACGTGTGGATACATGTGTGCATAGTTAGAGTACTTGGAAATTACATAATAAAACTCAAATTTTCAAAAATACAAAGAAAACAGCTGTATATGCGAAATTCTAATGTAGCTTAACGTGATCTAAACAATGCACATGTTGCTTAAACCAAAGAAATATACATTAACACATATCAAAAATGTGGTGTAAGATATTGTTATACTATGAAACACAATCCTCAAAATACATTATTTTTTCAAAAAACAAAATACGGAATTTGCACCAAATTTGAAACGTTATGGAGAGGAATATCAAACAGTGCCTTGTGAAAGGTTTCTTCATCTTTCCGGTATTTAATGCTGTGCCCATCTAACACCATCTCATCCTCTCCCATTCTTCTCTCTCTACAATTAATCTCTTCTTCTTCTCCCTCCCTCCCTCCCTCCCTCCCTTCTCTCCGTCAACACATTTTCTTCTCCTGCCTCTTCACTCTCTATTCTTCTTCTTCACTTGAAGCTTTTTCATGTCCTAATCTCTCTTTTTTCTACTAAGAGAGAGAAAGAGAGATAAGTACATACTCAAGTAACTTGGTCGCATGCCTTCCGGCGCCATGCTCCCAGCGACGATGATCGGAATCAATGGTGACAACATCAATAGCGTCGATGGCTTTGTCAATTCATCTCTTGGACAGGTCTGTGTTTTCATTACACTAAAAAATCCATTTACGAGAATCAAACCCATATTTTATTTCACTCTAAATTTCTCAATCATCTTGGATCTTTTCATTTAAGGTCTAATGATGTGTGTGGGTTTTGAGTTACTAAAGTTTCAATTTGAGTAGATTTTCAATGTTCTAGTTGTGTATTTGTCTCTAGTGTTCTCCAAACCCTAATTTGAATAACTTTCTTACCTTAATTTTTAAATTGGAAACAAATTATGTAATATCATTCTCGGTTATCGGAAAACGCGTAGTTGAGGCTGGTTTTGGACTTATGCGAAGACACATATTACTAAATCAATTCTAAACAATCTGTAGTTTTGGTAGGTCAAATATCATATTAGATGCTATGCTAAAGTTGCATAGTTAATCTTTTACTTTTTAATATTGATTTGCGATACGAATGGTGTTACAGATGAACATGTTTCAGCAAAACTTGATGATGGACCCTCAACAGTCATACCACCACTCTTTAGACATGATGAACCCTAATATGAATAGTCTTGGCAATGTCTAGAAACTTGACCATCTCAATGAGTTTGAGAGCAAGTCAGGGAGTGAGAATGTTGAAGGAGTCTCTGGTGATGATCAAACTGACCCTAATAAACAACCAAACAAGAAGAAGAAGCGATACCATCGCCACACTCAGCGCCAAATTCAAGAGATGGAAGCGTAAGAAGATAAATTTGTTATTGCATTCATGTAGTTCGTTTCGATTTGTTCCTTCTTGGAACAATCCAAGTCTTATCGTTTTTCGTTATTCTTCGGTTTGATTAGTTTTTTCAAAGAGTGTCCTCATCCTGATGACAAGCAAAGAAAAGAGCTCAGTCGAGAACTTGGCCTCGAGCCCCTGCAGGTTAAATTTTGGTTCCAAAACAAGCGAACACAGATGAAGGTATATTTTCATAAACATATCATTGACCTACCCTGCCCTGCTTATGCTTTTGCAGACATAACTCATTATTTGTGTTAATTCATTAAAATATTTGCTTGCCCATCTTATGTTTTGTTAACTTATTTTATTAACGTATTAAAAATCATTTAGTAATGTATTTGGTTTTGTTACATCGTTTACAGACACAACATGAGCGTCATGAGAACACACAACTGAGGAATGAAAATGAAAAGCTCAGGGCTGAAAACATGAGGTATAGGGAAGCTCTTGCTAATGCATCATGTCCTCAGTGCGGTGGGCCAACTGCCGTAGGTGAAATGTCTTTCGATGAGCATCAACTCAGATTAGAGAATGCCCGATTGCGCGAGGAGGTACTTAAAAACTAATACACACATTTGTTTGCGGACACGTACATAAAGTCTTATTATATATAACCCTGTATATGTACACCAGGTTGATAAGATATCTGCTATTGCTGCCAAGTATGTTGGGAAGCCTTTAAACAACTTCTCCCCTCACATCTCTCCACAAGTCCCTTCCCGTTCTTTAGAACTACCTTTTCCTTTTAGTGGTGATCAGACAATCATGGGAGGCAGTGACATGTTTGGGCCTCCAAGTGATCATCTTATTCGATCACTAAGTGACCAACCGAATGAGGCTGAAAAGCCTATGATAGTTGAACTAGCTGTTGCTGCCATGGAAGAGTTTCTTAGAATGGCTCAAATGGGTGAGCCCTTGTGGCTTCCTGGTGCAGATGGTAGCCCAAGCAGTAGTGTGTTGAATGAGGATGAGTATAACAGAATGTTTCAAAGATGCACCGGTCCTACACCTGTTGGATTTATCACCGAGGCGTCCAGAGACTCGGCCGTTGTGATTATAAATCATGTCAACTTGGTGCAGATCCTCATGGATGCAGTAAGTTGAAAATAGTAACATATTTTACATAATATTATTTTTCTACTAATTTGTTTTCTTTATTGCTTTGTAGAACCAATGGATGACTATGTTCTCCGGAATAGTCTCACAAGCTATGACACTTGATGTGCTATCAAGAGGCATCCCTGGAAGCTTAAATGGAGCCTTGCAAGTGGTAATTTTTTGGAAGCTTTAACTCATCTTCAATCAGTTGATATTTGATATATTTAGGTATTTATAAAATGCTGTAACATCTCTCAGATGACTGCTGAAATACAAGTAGCTACACCACTAGTTCCAACAAGAGAACTCTACTTTGCACGTTTCTGCAAACAACATGGTGATGGAATCTGGGCAGTGGTGGATGTTTCATTGGACAACTTGCGCCCTAGCTCCATTTCAAGATGCCGTAAAAGGCCGTCTGGATGCTTAATTCAGGAGATGCCTAATGGTTACTCCAAGGTTCATACTTTATACAATAACCTTCTAGTCAAAATGCACTTTACTATTCAAAATCTTACTGTGGCACTTTCTTCAGGTTACTTGGGTTGAGAACGTTGTAGCCGATGAAAATGGTGTCCATAATTTATACAAGCCTATAGTCAACTCAGGCTTAGCCTTTGGGGCTAGAAGATGGATTAATACTTTGGATCGTCAATGTGAAAGACTTGCTAGCTCCATGGCTACTTATATCCCTAATGGTGAAGGAGGTAACTAATAATTAATAATGTCTTTTGGTAAACACAATAAACCAAACCTTCACCTAATCTACCTTTTAGAAGATTCTTTACTATGAACAGTACCATTAAATATCCAATTGTCACTTTTTACCTAATGAAAAGTGAGTTTTGTGTTACTAACAAGTGTTTTGGTTATTTTTTGCAGTGTTTACTAATGAACAAGGGAGAAAAAACATGATAAAATTGGCGGAGCGAATGGTAATGAGCTTCTCCGTCGGCGTGAGTGCCTCTATAACGCATACCTGGACAACCCTGTCTGGCACAGGAGCTGATGATGTTAGAGTCATGACTAGAAAAAGCATTGATGATCCAGGCAGACCTCCGGGCATTGTTCTTAGTGCAGCAACTTCCTTTTGGGTGGGTGTGCCTCCTAGTAGAGTTTTCGACTTCCTACGTGACGAAAATCATCGAAATCAGGTACAGTACTTAAACATCAATATCCCAAAAACTAAATGAAACATACATGTTTAAGTGTTTTTAAGAATTTATTTTGCTGTAAATGCAGTGGGATATTCTTTGCGACGGAGGAGTCGTGCACGAAATGGCACACATTGCCAATGGCCGCGAAGCAGGAAACTACGTCTCGCTTCTTCGTGCCAACGTAAGTTCACAAAATTCCATTCCTCAACTTTTTTGCAACTCATAATTGCATATAAGTTTTAACTTGTCCAAACTTTTTTCTTCTTGTAGGGTTCAAATGCAGCTCAAACCAACATGTTGATACTACAAGAAAGCATCACTGACTCAACGGCGTCGTTTGTCATCTACGCACCAATTGACTTCGGTGCAATGAACTCTGTTTTATCGGGTGGTGACCCGGACTACGTACCTCTTTTACCATCTGGGTTTGCTATCTATCCAGACGGCCCAGTGGGCCACTCTGGCAATGGAGAATCAACCCGGCCCAAGTCAACAGGCGGGTCTTTACTGACAGTTGCTTTTCAAATCTTGGTTGACTCACAACCTACTGCCAGGCTGTCACTCGGGTCAGTTGCGACAGTTAATCAGTTGATCTCTAGTGTCGTGGAGAGGATCAAGGAGGCTTTAAATGGAGGGTCTTCTTAGGATAGCACCTAACTTCAAGTATGAATCAGAAACTTATTCTCATTTTTCGATCATTATATTCATATCGATCGTAACGTGTAACTGTTTATTCAGGTTCGGAGTAAGAAGGATAAAGATTGATTGATTTATAGACATGTAGAAACAGAAGTGAGGAGCCAACCTTTATACACAGGATCGTTTTTCTCATTTTGTGCCCGAAGTTTGGCGTGAAGGTGTTCTGATAAGAAACTCACATTTCTAAAAGGACTTGAGTAGTGCGTGAAATTGAAGTTGTGATCGTTTGTCCATTATTTTGTAGACTTTTCGAAGACTATGTTCATCATCATTATATCTAATCTCTTATTATGTTTTTGTGAACTTGTTATTATTTGCTAAAATTGTACTTTAAAAAAAAAAGATTTCAGGAATTTCACTCCTACATTATGACTCATTGGTCCAGGTAGTGGGTGCCTAACCACTAGGCCAACCCCACTTCGTCAAAAATTGTACTTAAGCATTGAGTGCACACATATTTGTTGGGAACCTCTACGACCAATTCAAATATTACCGATAGTATTTGGTTTCAGATTAACTCAATTTTCAGATATTACCAATTCAAATATTACGTGCCTTCCCGTTTGGTTTCAGATTAACTCAATTTTCAGATGCTGCTCTCTTCAGCACGTGCCCTTATTTGGTTCAACTGGTAATCTGGACCGGTTCGTTTAGTTCGAACCAATTACAATTAGTTCATGGTTGGTTATCTTTCGGGAATATCTTTTTCAATTTTCACAGCAGTTATCAGTTATTATCAAAAAAAAAAAAAATATTACCGATAGTATTATAACACGTGCACAAACACAAAAGTAAGAATACACAAGAGAAGTTCAACGAGATAAAATTGCACAAACAACAAAAACACAAATATGGAAAAGAATAAAACTGTATAAAATGCAAAATTAGAACCGTTGGATCAGAAAAGTGGAAATCAAGAATCTCAATCTTAGCTTGTCACACTGTAAATGCTTTTCCAATTCAACATCAAGATACTTGAGCAATCTAACTCTCGCTCGAAACTTCTCCCTTTTGTATCCCAAATTTCCTGAAGGTCAACCCTGGTCAGGAAGGTGAGTAAAGCTTCTTTCTTTTAGGGTCAGAGATTCGCTTATTTGCTGAGCAATTGATTGAGTTGTTCATTTTTTGAGGAAAGATTCCGACTTTTGATGATTTAGGGTTTTGTGCGAACTTGGGTCTTCCTCAGATTTTCCATCTAACAATTGAATTAAATGTTATGTTAGTAGTCTCCAAACCCTAAATTGAAGCTTTCGTGCATGAGATGATGAGAATTGGGTATTTTGGTGCTGAAATGTGTTAGTGATTTTTGGCAAACATGTGAAGATTAGTGTGATGATTGTCTTCAAAGGGTGGTAATTTGAATATGCTGCCTGGTGAAGGGTCTTATGGAGGACCGACAAGAATCCATGGAATATTGAGAGCTAGGTAGTGTGTTGCATCAATATATTCATGATGTCTTCCCGCTGTTCAGTATGGGCAGTTGGGCACATTGCAAGACTGTTGCAGATCAGTGTCATTAGCGGAGTATAATAAAACTTCAAGAGACAGGAATGTCGCCATTGATGGCGGTATTGATGGTGGACCTAGTCTAAAGGAGGATGTTGGAGGTGGAATGGAGCAAAAGGAGGGTTGGTTTGGCATTTGTTAAGTGGACTGATCATATGGTCAAGATGCTTTATTTGGGTGTATGGTGGTGAGGGGGAAGGAAAAATGTGTCTATCCAAAAGAAATGAAATTTGAAGTTGATTTCTAAAGTAATGGCTGAAAGAGGGTTCTTTGTTTCACCACAGCTTTTCGTGAAGAGATGTGTTCATACCACAATGGAAACCGGCTGTAGATAAATGAATATGAAGATTTTGAGCACAAATCAGTTTTTCATGAAGTGATGGTCAAACGAAGTCAAATGATTATTATGATGAAGACAACCGTGCTGTAGATATTGACAACTGTGATGGTTTTAGGGAGCGTCATACAGCTCCTAAATGTGGTTCCGTGGTTGGGAACTCAGGTAAGAGGACAAAGCATGCCCTGAGTAGTGAAGAATTCGGCCTTGGAAATGTGCAAGAGGTCAGCAGGATTAGCCGCATAAATCCACAATATGTTCATATTGACATGAACCAAGCGTGCACTAAAAGTTCTGATGCACCAAAGCCTGATGACGTAGAGTTTGGAAGGGAATAGAATCAAAATAAAAATGGAAATGTTGGAGCTAGAGAAGCAGCGGCTCAAATGGCAGAAATGTCGCCAAAAAGAGGACATACAATTGGAGAAGATGCGGTTGAAAAATGAGAGCTTGAAGCTCGAAAATGAAAGTGTGACAGTAGATTAGAAACAAAGGGAACAAGCCTCAAGCTCGGTTAAGTTTCCGTCACTCAGGTTCAAACATTCCTAAATCTTCATAATTGCCTAAATCATATGCTGAAGATATCTTCTTGCTATCCATCATTGGGCTTCTCAGTTCTCAGTGTGTGGGTTGCTCGTAACATGTGGCAACATTCATAAATTTGCAAGGGCTGTTAGGTTTTTATTTCAAAGATCATTTATAACCGAGTCCTGGAAATCCCTTACCTCTTATCTAATGGATCTCGACTCCGCCGTAGTTTTATCAGGTTTTGGTACAAAGAACTTTCAATGGTCAAGTTCAGTTTGATCACATTCTATGGATAAGATGTTTCCATTCATTGAATTCTTTTTGAATGACAACAATGGTATGATCCTCTTCTCTTATTTCACCCTATGTTTCACGACTCTATGCCATATGGAGAATCGGAATATTGACTGGTTTTTACATTTGAAATTTCAGATTGTGAATGGAAGGCACAAGCGGGATATTCAAGTTAGCTGATCGAATAATGGAGGTTCATCAATGGTGTGGTGAAGTTGGAAATTATTTGTAAAATGCTGCTCTCTGACAAGAATTAGTGCAACACAATCTACTTCCTATCTTGGGAACTGCCCATATACATCCATACTGCCTTAATGCCTTTCAAGTATCACTGCTAAACGTGGTGTCTCTAATCTACATGTCAGCACCACCAGCTATAGCGAAAACCAAAGGAACGAAAAGCCGCAGCTAGACCACATGTTCTGCCATGGCTGCCATCAGTTTTCTCCTGAACCTGCTCAATTTATGGCAGCATAACTCAACATTTTTGCTGGATTTCTGTATTTATAAGGGCATTGCTAACTAATAGCCATTCGAATGTAAGAACTATATTATGGGCACTTATTTGATTCTTTCCGTTTTGAGACAGCCATTAAATATGCACATATGCTTCCATCCAAATAACTTCATTTCATAGCAACTCTTCAGGATTGAGCAAAAGAGCTGAGCTGAGAGTGACAGTGAGCTGCAGAAACATAAACAACATTGTCAGCCATGAATCTTGAAAACAAGTACAAATCAATATTTAAAATAAAAAGGCTTAGGATTCATCAGGTAATTCTGGTAAAGAAAAAAGAAAAAAAGAGATGTTTTGACGTGATATTGGCACGGCTCAATCAAAAAACATAGCTCAGTCTGCTTTGAGCGCAGTTTTCTCATTGAACTGCACCAACATCTCGTCGAGTCTCAACAATTCCTAGCATAATTACTAATATATCAAAATACTACATGATCAACAACGAGCAGGTATACAACTGGTCAGAAACAAAAACTTGATACAACAAAATCAAAGAATAAACAGTAAGCAAAGATGAAGAAGGATCGAGTTCCAGAGTGCAGTTGAACACTACAACACAAGTAGATGATGGATCAATGAAATGGGGTTTTTAAAAAGTAGAGATTTTTGCAATAAAGCTTAATCAGCATTGAATAAGTAGCATTGAATTCTTCAACTACTCAACAGGGTGAGGAAGTTGGAATATTAATTTATGACAGTACACAACAGGTTTCCTGTGATTACTGACTACCAACAACTTATTAAATTCTCTAAATTTGAAAATCAAATAAAAGTAAGCAAATAGTGTGCAGAGATCAATTTTCATAGACAAATCTGGAGCTTTTAATGTTAAAGGCAGCAGCAGAGAACAGGCATTTAAGATTGTTGGGCAGATTGTGAAGGATGTTGGTTTCTAAATTTTCTAATTATTTTAATTATAATTTTGAGATTTGGGCATTTAGTTTTTGATACCTGCAAATGGGTATTTTGGAGAGTTGAGGTTACCATGGCATCAAGGCTGTTGTTATCATATTCATAGTTTTGCCGGCAGGTACTGTTTTTAAGACGTTGGATTTATTTGAATCTAGAAAATCCTACAGGGGACAGTGTTCCGGTCACTGTCTTGTGTCATTTAATTTTGTCTGGAATATCGATTGGAAAGCGATGCATCAAACACATTGTCCATGGAACTTCTCTATTTCAAGCTTTTAATGTTAATATTCAATCAGTGTATTCAGATTGCTATTTACAAGATCATTCATCATCTTGATCAGTAGAGCAAACTTTTCAAATGCTAAATTAATTTTGATTTGGAAATTGGAAATTGGTGGGTCATCAAGTAAGAACATTTTTACAATGCTCATTACTCGCTGGGGTTCGATTTCTACCTAGGACACATGGCACGAAATCAGCAACCATTGTCATGATCTGAAGGTTCAAACAAATTTATTTTTAAAATTTTATTTTTTCGTGAAAAAGTCAAAGTACACATATGTGATCTTAAATATGGAGTGTCTTTTCGTGACCTTGAATAAGCGACTTCGAAATTTTGTCTTTATGCAAAAATATGCGAACAATTAAAATAAAAAAGTGCAAATAATGAAATCTCAATATGCACATGTGTACGAGTTCGGAGAAGAACTTGACCCATACTCCCTAGTATTCACTAGTGCTTGACTATGAATATGGAGTTTGGCTGACCATTAGTGTTTTTTGGAAAAATGTGTAATTGATGGTGAAGGACCGTGGTTAGTGTATCTAAGGACTCAGGAACTGTTAGGGACCTGATCCCAGACTGCAGGGACTTCACAAAGTAAAACACAGCGGAAATAGCGTCGAATGATTTCTTTATTAAATCAATCGACTATACAAAACAATAGTTTGTACTATGTAACAACACCAAAAGCTATTACAACACAAAAGTCAGCTTACCCAGGGTCAGTACCCTGTTCGTGACTTCCAGAGACGCTACCTTCACACGATTCCCCCTGAATCTGTTGTAGCTCTCTCACACCAAGGATCTGGGTTCTGATGCACTTCAGCCTTACACAGAACACCCTTGGTTGCTCCTGAGATCCCTCGCACTGCTGCTGGGATGTCCTCCTGCCACCAGGTCCTTCAGACCTTCAACTCCAAGCTTATCTCCTTGATGCACTTTAGGCTTACACAAGAAGATCTTCGAACTCACTTGAATCACTCTCTAGATTCTTGAGTTTGCTTGAGTTTCGAATGGGAGGGAGCAATTCAAAATGGCTCCAATCCTTTGCATTTTGAATAGAGACCCACGTGCAGGGTCTTGTCCGTGGCACTGTTCCCTTTGTGCTTTCGGCTGCCCTCCTATTGTCCACTAGGTGCAGCATGGTCTCCTCTTGTCCACTAGGTGCAGCATGCTCTCCAATATCTCCAAGATATTCTCGAGTTCCAAGGTCGGCTAGATTGGTACTTTCTGCAGCATGCTTTCTCTTTCTTATACAGCTGTCCTTCACGTGATCTGCTGTCCCGTCAGGTCCCTGATTGTTAATCCCAGGTACTTGATCCGATCAAGTCCTTCGTGATTATCAAGTCCTTCTGTCCATAACTCAGGTATATCAACCTGAACACTTCATTCAAGACATTAAATGAATGCTGTCATCATCAAAACATGGGTATGAAGATCCTTTGAGTTCACAAGAGGTATCCGAACCTCAAAACCCTCTTGAGGGATGTGAACCTCAGGATCTAACAATTTCCCCCTTTTTGATGATGACAAACACACGATAGATAATATAATGAAAGCATATTAGATAAGCATAATCTATCTGGTGAGTCACAAGTATGGACAGTTCCCCCTTAACCTAGACCAGGGCTCTCACTCGAGTATCAGGGACAGGTCCCTGATATGATTCCCCCTGAGTGAGATACCCATAACTCTTCCCCCTTTTGGCATCATCAAATAAGGATTAGAGAGTTAAACAAATAAGCCATCAATAGGATTAGTCAAAACATGCAATAAAATTGAAATTATGCAAACTTCAAAATTAAATGCAAGATGTCAAGAGTGCATAACAAAAAAAGGATAAATGTGGTGGGGAGCAAGGAATGGATAAGTCTATGGTGGCGTAGGGTATTAGCATTCTCTGATTCAGGTTCGCGAACCTGACCCAGAAACTAGGTTCCCGACCCTGACTACATGATCTTATGAAGTCTCTGCTCAACACCCTTTTCTTAATCACGAGGTTCCTGAACCTCTGACTCGTACACTCTTCTCCTTAGTCACCTCCTTGTTTTCCCTCTTCCTCTTTGAGAGACAGGAGCGTGAAGGCTGGACTCGCTTTATGGCAAGACTTTCCTTGTCGCCTTCCTTTTTGACGGATTTGTGGTTTCGAGGTTCATGACCCTGTCATTACCCTCCAAGGTTTCATCCTTTTCGAATTCACCTCCACTATTCCACAGCTAGCCATCCACTTGTGACAGCCATTATCCACATCCCTTCTAACTCCTTCAGAGTTGTATGAATGAGGACATTGAAGCATCCACTACCTGGTGCTTCTAAGGACTTGTTCCTTCTCTGAACCTTCCTGGTTCGCATACCTGGTGTGTGCCTGCAGGTTCCTGAACCTGCTGCAGCCATAAGCGTCTTTGCTTACTGGATGCCTTCGACAATCGATACCTTGACCGTCGGCTGGTCCGCAATCTCCATTGCGTCCCCCATTGTTGCTTCAGGTCCACCTTCTGGGATCTGAACTTCAGTGCCACTACTGGAGACATGTTCTCCTTCTGCATCTGGATAGGGATCTGACTGACATGTACTCATACCTCAGCATATTGTCAAGTACCTGAATCTGTTCACTGACCTGAACAAGTGAATGCCATACCCATACCTTTCCAAAGACTACACAAGGGACGTTGTGATGGATTGGCTGAACCCAAAGGGTTATAAAGTGTAGAACATCACAACTGAAGTCACTCACATCTCACCTTTAGTGAATTTTTCATCAGGTCCCTCAGTGTGTATGGCTAGGGTGGCTTATGTACACTTCCTTCATGAGGTTTGGGATCAAGATCCGGAAGGTACTTAGGCTAGAAATGAAAGACATTCCAAGCACTAACATGACAATATCACATTTAATCAAGAAGTAATGCATGCAATCAATCTATCACACATAGACAGATCACATACCTCAGGCTTATAAGCATAACTAACTACCTTACTCTAACCAATCATTGAAAGAAAAGTTAGGAGTACCTCACTAGGTAGAGATCATACCAAGAGCCATTCTGAACTTCTCGAAAGGCTCCCTGCTCAGGGCCTTGGTGAATAATGTCCACCACTTGTTCCTCTCGAACTGATGCAATTCCTCATGCATCTCCGAACCCAGTCTGGGTCCCAAGATCGTTCACGACCTTCTTAGACTACACCAGGGACATGAACGCAGTATGAACTCGTTCCCCCTGCAATTACGCGTATAACAATAAAATCACAAAGTATGGTATTAGATTGACTAACCCGAGTACTTCTCCTCAGTGGAACCACGTCTCTTATGGCTTCCCCATTAGGAATGTGATCATTGTTATCACCCTCAGATACCTGATCCTGTTCAAGTACCTGTCCATGATCCTTATGCTGTTCATCCCACACCTGTACCTTGGCTGGATCTTCATCAGCAATCTCTAGATCTGGACCCTGATCAGCTTCCTTCTGATCTCCATCAGCACCCTCTTGTGCTGAATACTGTCATCAGATACCTGATCCTGATCCTCATGATGTTGATTCTGCGCCAGTGCCTCGGCCAGATCGTCATCAACAACCTCTGGATCCTGAACACATGCAATAGTGTTGCTAACTATCACACACAAGTCCCTCAGGTTCCGAACCCTCGACTTTGTCTTCTCTAATGATGAGTGTCTTCAGCAGATCCCTGACTCAATGCCTAGTGAGTAATGAAAGATGCTGCTCTCAAAACTCATATGGGACAGGTCCTCCGACAAGTCCTCATCTGGACAACCAACTCCTGTGGTCGCAGACCTGAGACCATCACCTTCTGTGATATCTCCCTGAGATACCTGATCTGGCTCAAGTACCTCTTGCGGATCTTTATGCAACTGATCTTGCACAAGTCCCTCATCAATACCCCCTGGTACTGGATTCCTTTCGACAACCTCCTGTGCCTCATCAGTTCCCTCAGGTACTGGTTCTTCACCGGCAGCTTCAAGTGCCTCATCAACACCCTCTTGTGTTGGATTCCCATCGACACCTTCTTATGTCTCATCGATACCCTCTTGTACCGGACCCTCTGTGTCTTCATCATCTGGCCGTGTGAAGACAAAGACTTCTGCTGGTTCCTGACCTCCTTCTGCGTTGCCAGGGTCATGAACCTCAGCAGGGTTCCTTGGCATGACATTCTCGTCAAAAACCACATGTACACTCTCCTCGACTGATCTAGTCTTCATAATGTACACCTTGTAGGCTCTACTGTGCTGAGAGTACCCTACGAATATGCCTTCTTCGCTTCTTGCATCGAACTTCCCAAGCTGATGTTTCCCATTGTCATGAACGAAGCATCAACATCCGAATACCCTCAAGTGTGATATAGA
>QZGG01002427.1:0-37854 GCA_006409495.1 Sedum album
CACTAGCGCTAAAATAAACGCTTTCTTAAATGTCAACTATAGACAGCGCATTAAAAACCGCTATTAATGCATCATTCTGTAGTAGTGAGATGTACAAGATTTTGATAACTAACGAATAAGATGAATATTTTCTTTAAGTGTATTAAATTGTATAGAACGTCTTCAGTTATTATTATCCTATGTTGACATATCGAGAATGGAATTTAAAATAATTGTAGGCTCTTTCTGCAATGATTTTATGTTGCTGAACTTCTTCAGAATTACGACATGTTTCGTTATCAGAATGTTATTCTTATATTTTGTTATGCTCAAACTCTCATGCTCTGTTCGGTGTGCTTGTCATTTTGTTATTACCGCCATATTTACTATGTTCCTTTTGAAAATCCGTGATCCAGTTATATGATCTGATTTGATGTGAGGTGGTGTGTTTTGGTGTGATGCCCTCCATGGGTGAAGCTGAGGCATAGTTGGTGTGATGCCCTCTATGGGTGAAGCTTGAGGCGTAGTTGGTGTGATGCCCTCGATGGGGTGAAGCATGATGTATGTGTGTGTGTGAATTTGTGTGACGTCCCGAGACTTGTGATGGTGTAACTGAATGGTTTTGTTCTTGATTGTTGAGTTCTGGATCGTTGAGTTATGTTCTTTGCTTATTCTTTTGTGTGTTTCGATTCGTCATCTGTCTTTGGATGTCTGGCTATCTCGTTTGTGGACTCACCAAAACTTTTGTTCATGTCTCTGTTCATACTCATCTCTCTGTCAATTCTTACTTAGTTTGGGTCTATCTTACTCACTGTGTTGTTCACTCACCCCTTTCATAAATATTTTTCAGGTGTGGATAATTGATATATGTGCTTGCTTGTAAAGTTGTGTGTATGTGAGATCGCTATGTTCATTTCTATTTTCATTGGACAACAATATGAAAATTTTATAAAGAGGTGTATTATATATTATTTGACCATTTAGGATGAAGATCATTACCGTTTGGAGGCTTCGTACATTCCAAAGGTGATTTTAGGAAACACGCGGCCAAGTTCTAATAATTTGGGGGTGTTACAACGCGCAAGATTGTAAAACAATAGTTTTGAAATCGAAAGTAATGTTAGAAAAAATGTATAAAAACGGGATCTGAAATATGAATATAATACTGAATAAATAAAACAGTAAGGAAATTGAACAAATATCAAACCAGATTTTGTTGAATCTTGCTCGGCAATTTCTTTAAAGCTGTATTGCCTCCCTTACGTGCAGGGTGTGCTTAAGCAATAGGCTTCCCAGGATAAGACAACTGAACTTCAGGTCTGATTGCACAGATCAGATGAAGCGAATTGGAATATGCCTTCCACTATCACCGGAAGAACTGCTATTCTAAGACTCAGGAATGAGAGATTGTTTGTTGTGTATCTGATGATTAAGAAAGGAGGTAGCTAGTCTCCTTTTATAGTGATCAGAAGCCAAACCGCCAGGAGAAAAACACTCCTCCACTCCCCAAATTGTTAGCATTATCTTCTCAACTTTCCAGGGAAGTGGAGAAGTGAAAAGACTTGGTTGTAACAACCAAGAAGGTAACACATATCAAGTCTTTTGTTTCTCCAAACACAAAACTGCTTAGTTTTGTTACTTAGATAAGTTGCATAACCTATGATGTAAATCATGTCACACATGTACATAGTGACTTAGGAACATACAATTCTTGACTTCATGGACTCAAACATGTCATGTTTTCTGTGCAACTTTGCAAATCGATATCTCACAAGATATTCGATCAATTTTGGCATATGAATATTCAATCTTATTATACACATTGCAAGGATTTTAATCAGTACTTGAACTATTTGATTCAACGTACACAAGACACCGAAATTGGCTTTCAAAATGAGTCAAACTCATTTTCTTCACACACTTAGAAATTCATATAATTTCAACAAGTAATACCCTTTTTTGTCGTCGGATGGATTGACAAATCTATCATGTTGGTACATCAGCATGAATGGTTTGGAGTCCACTCCGTCAGATGTCAATTGTAGCATTTATCCCGATGAATATGATTGTTTCATGAAATTTGAGTTGATTAGTTATATCATTTACCATGATCATTATGCTTAGTTTGTGAAGTTGCTAAAATATGTAGGATTTGACTAATCCTCTCAGGATCTTTGATCAATATCTAACACACCTCACTAAAATGTAGAGGAAGGAATCTCTGGAGAAATTGCTTTTCTTATTCCAATGTTGTTTTTGAAAGCACAACTTGTGCTGCATTTATACTACAGAAATTTCTAAATAAAACTTGTGATTACTACATTTCCTTCCACTCACAATTCCGAACAATTTTCCTAGCCATCCTTAATTTGCATTTCTCTCATTCGAATAAGGAGAATCAACTATGAAACTTGTGGATCACCATTTCAACACTCCTCCTTGATCCACGATCTTGTAATTCCAAGCATTAGTCTAAACAACTCAAATTTTTCACTTGAGAGACCCTTCGTAAAGATATCTACAATCTGCTCGTATGTTCTGCTGAAGTCCAATTCAATTTAACAAGCTCTCGATTTAGTGATATTTGGTCGCAATATGCTTGCTCCTAGCACGAAATACTTGATTCTTGGCTAATGCTATAGCTGATTGTCACACGTAATCTTTGTAGGACACTCTTGCTTATGATTTAGTTCTTCTAAAATTCTTCTAAGCCAAACTGCTTAACAAGCTGCTGTAGTAACTGCCATTTACTCCGCTTCAGCTGTAGAAAGCGCATCAACTTGTTGCTTCTTTGAAGACCATGAAATAACTCCATCTCCTATATAGAAAGTGATACGGGCCAAATATGGGCTTTAACTTAATTTTATATTTGTCCACACCGCCAATATTAGTTAGACTTAGATACTTGCTTACTATTTAAAGTATGTTTTATTCATGTATTCATCATTCTTATCCTTAATAAAATCAAGTTTTTGATATTATCTAGTTAATTCCTAGATTTATCCTTTTCCAATCGCTTTGCTTGTGCTTTTGATTTTTATATCCTTCCCCGATCGCATCGCTTGTGCTTTTGGTTATCTATCCTAAGCTTCCGCTTCGTCAGAAAGCATAACCTGACGTACTCTTCCTTGTTTCCACATCACTGGCCAATCACTATCTGAACATCCCTTCAAACAAAACTCATTTGTGTGTGAATATTTAATCCCATAATCTTTTGTGCCAATGATAATCCGAAGTATACGCTTTGCTGCCAGTAGATGTGATTGTTGCGGTCTCTCCATAAATCAACTTATTAGTCCCACTCCGTATACAATAGCCGGTCTAGTTGAAGTCAAGTAGAATAGACTTCCAACTATACTCTTAAAATAAGTGGGATTCACAAGCTCTCCGGTACTTTCTGCAATTGGTGTTTGGATTGCTTTCATTCCCTCGAAATTAAACTTCTTCAAAATATCTATGGCATACTTCTTTTGTGAAATAAAGATTCTACTATTTCCTTGTTCAACTTCAATTCATAAGAAATATGACATCAGTCCCATGTCACTCATCTCAAACTGACTCGTCATCGCTGCTCTAAACTCATTGAACATCTTCTCTAAATTTTCTGTAAAGAAGAGATCATCCACGTACAAGCATAATATCAGGATCTTTCCTTCTGAACTTTTCTTAATATATAGTGTTTGCTCACTACACCATTTTACATCTTATATAACAAACATTTTTAACAGTCGCAATTACCCTGTTGTAAACTCTGTTATGCAACACATTTTTACTGTCGTACATGTTGCGTATGTATTCTTTTGCAACAGTATATTTTGCGACAAATATAATATGGTGCGTATGTTAACATATGCAACAATCGCTATTGCAACCATTATTACTAATTGTATATGTCCACATATACAACACGTTCCTTTGCAACATATAAACCGGGTCACATAAATCAGCATATACGACATGCTCTTTGTAACAACTATATTTAGTCGCATATAAAATATTTATTCTCTTGTGTCCGCACGTATTCTTCTATAACGTTATAATATTAAATGAAGGTTGATTGAAGTAGTTGAGTAGGCAACATAGACGACTGATCAGTGTTAGAAATGTCTATTTTAAGCCCCTACTTTTATGCTTATTTCCTATGATTTGAACGTAAAATATATTACTTTTGATACTTGGATTGATGTTTCAGGTCAAAAACACGATTTCAGCCTTACGAAGGAGCATACATGGAAATATGAGGAAAAGCACGTGAATTCGGCCTAAATCAGACATAATTGGGAGCATTTCTGCAATCCTTAGACCGAGAGTACTGAAGTACTTGATTCGAGTTAAAACAAGCCAAAGACTCATGTTACTCGACCGAGTAAACACACTGCTCAAGCAAGTCACCACGTGATCAAGACTCTTCGTATGGACTCTCTCCATTTACTCGAGTGATTTAACAGAAGTGGATAAGCTAGACTTTCCATTTACTCAACCATTTATGACGGGAGGATAAGCAAGACTTTTCATTCTACTCGACCCTTGTGATTGCTCTTCACTATATAAGCATCACAAGAGGCTCAAAGAAGGTTGCTGGCTAGGGGGCCGAAAACCCTAGAGAAGTGATTGAGATTAGTCGAGTAACCAAGCGAAGAAGAGAGCCGAGAGAGCTCGGAGACCGTTCAAACTACACAAGATCATTCAACCTAATTTTGTACTCGAGATAACGAGGAGAGGAGCAGCAGCTTGGAGCTCGACCGTGGATCATCAATCACTGAGAATTTCTAAACTTTTACTCTTGTTTTATTTACATCAATTGAACATGTTTGCATTCTCACTCGAAATGAGTGAGTAGTTTCCTTATGATGGGGATTTGATGAATCCCTAATGCTTATGAATAACTAGAACATGATTATTTAATTTACATGAATCAATTCTTGTATGACTATTATGTGTGTTGAATCATACCCGAGCACTACGTCTAGGTGTCCTGACAAAATATCTAGAAGAGTAGGTCGAGTAGTATTTTCTAGGGAAGGACCGGGAGGTGAACTTAGACTATTTTGAAATCAATACAACCATTAGATCGAGTATATTAGCAAAGCGGGAGCAGAGAGTATATTTGGTGCATGAATGTATTAATAAGCGTATTTGGACAGATTAGTGAAAACACTGGGAGGAATGAAGCTAGTCGAGTAGATGTTTACGTGCGAATCCAACATTCGGGAGTGAGGATTCGTATGCTAATGCTACTCAGTCTAAATTCTATAATATAAATCCAACATTCGGGAGTGAGGATTTATATTATCATATAACTATACGTTCTAGATTAAATTGTCATCAAGAAGGAAATTCATAACTATAATCTATATCTTGCTCTAGTGAAACCATAAGTATTAGTGGAGGATTCTCATCCTTGTCATAGTTTTTAATATTTGATAACAAAACCTTTTCTTTAAATATTGCCTTTAGAACAAATAATATTGCCCTTTAGAATAAATAAAACACTTAAGAACTATTTTGAAAACTAGTAATCGATTTTAAAAAGTATAGCCTAACTCCACTGTTCCCTTGGGTTCGACACTAGGTCATCCCTAGTTCTATAAATTCTTTTGAGTTGCGTGTTGGAATATCTATCGACTAAATTACATCACGTCAACGACTGACTTCGACATACTCAGTTGTATATGTGTCCAACATTGAATAACGCCCACATAATTAAATCAACATTGAATAACGCCCACATAATTAAATCAACATTGAATAACGCCCACATAATTAAATTTAAGTGGTTGAGGATATGATACATATGCGACTATCTTTGTCGTTCTCAATTGTAAATGCAGCTACACAAAAATAATTCCCTTGTTTTTTGAACGTTACACCTTAATTGATAGGTAGTAGAGAATAAACACATGCGACTGACATCTTCATCATGTGTTATATATGTCTCAGAATTAAAACTATAAATAACTACCTTAAACTTGAATATTTCTTTGTCTCTAACTCTCTTTTGACAACTTCTTCTATTCCTTTTGCCTTCTACACATTTCATATTCCAGTCATGTGGTAAGCTTCTCACTTTATCATTTTGCAACTCATGTCACGATTTTTTATACTTCCATTTTGTTTTTGAAATCTTTTGCATATATAATTGAATAAATTTATATGTAGAGACTTTTCAAAAGATCTGAGGTAAATACAAATTTGTTCATTTAGTTTCTTTTTTAGTTTATGAATATTCTTTTTTGTTGTTTGTATAGGAAAAGATCGATGCAAGGTGGATGAATGCATGAGATATAATACATATGCAACAGTAATTTTGATTGCGAAAAAAGGTACTCTCGCTTTTTTCAACATGACTTTTCACAATTTTTTTGCTGAGTCTTTTAATTTGTTGGATACAAATTATTTGAATATTTTTTAGCAGTTGAGTACCTGAAATTTTGAATTTTTTAAAGGTTGATACAAGTTGGATGAAGTGGATACTCTATATATGCGACATAGTTTGCCTTTAGTCACATAAAACTGTTCTTGTGAGGAAAAAATTGAGGTACTCTTGCATACTTTTCTGAAATGTAATTTTTGTTAATTTTTTGAATATTTAGATACAAATTTTATAATATTTCAATTATTACTAATTTACTTAAATTTTTGAAATTTTAGGTGGATACAAATTTGATAAAATGGATAAGCTACATATGCGATATTTTTTCCAATCTTAGTCACATAAGATCATGCAAGAAAATAAATTTAGATACTCTCTCATAATTTTTTCAATGTAAATTTTATTATAAATTCGTTGTTACTTTATATTTTAGGAAAAGTGGATAAAAGGGTGGATGCCATACTTAAATTATTTATCTTATTTATCTTATTTGTTTTCATTATTAAATATTTGAATACAGATTATTGAGTATTTACTTTAATATTCAAGTACTTCAATTTTGATTTTTTTAAAGGTTGATACAAATTGGATGAAGTGGATAAGCTACATATGCGACAGTGTTTGTCAATCAAGTCACATAAGACTGTTCTTGCGAAGAAAATATTTGAGGTACCGACACAATATTTTTTAATGTAATTTATATTACAAATTTTACCGTCACTTATATTTTAGGAAAAAGTGGATAAAATGGTGGATATCATACTTAAATTTTTATATTATTTGATAACTTATTTTTTATGTTTTCTTTTAATATTTGAATACTTAATTTTTTTAATTTTCTTTAAAGGTCAATACAAAATTGGATGAAGTGGTATATACGTGACAACGTTTGTCATTTTCAGTCACATTGTGACGAAAAAAATCTTAGGTGAAGTATGAGCAAATGATGGATGCTTGTAAGAAAAAAACATTACACCACGGCTCGGGTAGAGTCTCCTTTGTTCTTAGAGCTGCATAATTTCGGGAAAAAATAATGTGTCACCTATCATCGCTGCGTTTGCTGAAGCGTACTCTAAAGACTCATCTGGAAAGAATTAGTGGTAAATTTTCGAACTTTTCTCTTTAAATATGATTCTATCACATATCATCTATCATTGTTGTAAATTTTGGTGGTGAATTTGAATTTGTTTGAATAAGTTTAACTTGACTACTAGTTTTTTTGATGCTGAATTTTAATTATTGTTATTGTTGCTGAATTTAATCGTTGTTATTGTTGCTGAATTTTAATTAATGTTATTGTTGCTGAATTTTAATTGTTGTTATTGTTGCTGAATTTTGATTACTCAATAGACAACTTCATGATGATGCTATTTCTCGAGTGTTAATTGTATATGTTATTTTACATGAATTCTGAATTTTTATTAATTCTTATAGATTGATGCTAGTTTGTTTGTCATTGATGTAGATTTTGATGACAATAGTTAGTTTGTCATTGATGTAGATTTCGGTAGTGAATTTGAATTTTTTTAAACATGTTTATGGTTCTTGAATTTAGATGCCGAATTTTTAATTGTTGTAAATATACTAAACAAGATTGCTGGTGTTGATTACAAAATGTTGTTTTACATTACTCCTGAATTTTAATATTGATTCCTTATAGCATTGCTGCTGATTATTTTATTATTCGATAGTATATAAATGCTAGTTCATTATTTCTGTAAATATTGATGGTGAATTTAAATTATTTAAGTATGTTTCATATGAACGCTGATTTTTTGATGCTGGATGTTAATTGTTGTAGACATGTATGACGTGGTTGATGCATTTAATTACTCTTAACACAACTATATAATGCTTAACATTGTTTGTGAATACTAATTGTATATGTTGTTTTACATTATTGTTGTTCATTCTTATATAATCGATGCTGAATTTTTTAGGTTTATTGTGGTGTCTCATTAACTTACTCTTTATTTCATATCTAATAATTTACAACAAACATATTGTTATGTCAAGCGGTTATATTGGGTGCAATTCATAGAGATCGTATACAAGATATCTATTCTAATCAGTTGAAGCTCTGGTCACAACAACGGACACCAACCCATAATCGAGCCTCTAAGGGAACAACAGAAATGAAGGGCGAAGAGCCTCCACGCACGGGTGGAGGGGGCGAAGAGCCTTTGTGCACAAGGCATGGAGGTAAGCAACAAGCCTCCCACAAGGGAGGAGCACTTCTCACAAAATGTGAGAAATGATGCATCCAGGGCGACTCGAACTCGAGCGCTCTTGGTTGCTTGACCAAGAACATGACCATCTGGCCACCACCCCTTCTGCTACAAGTTGTCATTTTAAACGAAGTCATTAAGTTATTACACAATTATTAATTTAAAATTCAGATTGTACAAAAATTCTCGAATGTGACATTGTTAGATAACAAATATGAGGGCGTGAGACCAACCCCAGCTCATCAAGTATGTCTCGTGCTAAGGATTAAATATTTCACAGACAACTTACAATCCGAGAAGATTCAAGATTAGGCTATTTCGAAGTACTTTTCCCAATTAATTTAGTGAGCACAAATATAGTACTTCTAAAAGTCTATATAGTGTTATCCTTTAATTCAAGCGTGAAATAATGTTGTATAGTGGTCCCTTTCAATTTTCAATAATTATTTCATTTTATACTTATTATTGTTTAATGAAATATTATCATATCGTTTCAAATCACATAGCATGTAATTTCGACATATAATTTCTGTTGTTTTATCTCGCTTAATGAATAAAGTGACAGAACGATAGGTGTAATTGCATCATGTTAGAGTATTTGCTAGATACCCTTTGCATTTGGAAGGAGCAGAGATATTCATGCAATCGGTTTTGAAGACCAAACATTTGGTGGTGGGAGAAAAATACGAGCAATGGATGGATACAAGTTTACTACCACAATTTATATTTAGAAAATGGTTTAGTATATAAACATGTTCTGCATTTGCAATTAAAACATCACTTCCAACTTCGAAAATAAATTTGATGTGTGTTCGTAAGAAAAGCTAGTATTTTCTTTATCAAATAAAAATTTCTGCAGCAGCCAGGCTGATGGCTTTCACACATTTGGCTTAAGGAAATTTTGCGTAATTTCCTAACAACTGGTATCAGAGCTAGTAGTTTCTTTAGAACGATCCAAGAAGTCAGATTTGAGTGGGAGCTATGGCGGCAGACAAAGGAAGGGTGAAAATTGAAAAGTTCGAAGGTGCGGACTTTGGCCTTTGGAAGATGCAAATAGAGGATTATTTGTATCAAAAAGGCATGCATGAACCTCTTACCGGAGAAAAACCAGAAGCTATGAAAGAAGAAGACAGCTGGAAGCTTTTGGATAGAAAAGCTCTTGGAGTCATTCGATTAACATTATCTCGTAATGTTGCTTTCAACATCGCAAAAGAAAAGACTACGTTGATCTAATGAAGGCTCTTGAAAACATGTACGAGAAGCCGTCAGCATCAAACAAAGTGCATTTGATGAGACAATTGTTTAACTTACGAATGGTAGAAGGCGCATCAACTGCGCAACATCTAAACGAACTCAATTCTGTTACAACCCAATTGAGTTCGGTTGGAATCAATTTTGACGAGGAAGTACGGGCTTTAATTCTCTTATCTTCCCTGCCAGAGAGTAAAAATGCTACAGTCACAGCCGTGAGTAGCTCCTTGGGAAGTAACAAGTTGAAATTTGTTGATGTTCGTGATTTGGTTCTCAGCGAAGAGATCCGACGAAGAGAGTCGGGTGAATCATCAACCTCTTAAGTATTACATACAGAGTCAGGAGGAAGGAGTTCAACCAGAGGAAGCGGACGAGTAAATCAAAGGAGAGACGATCAAAGTCTAGAAATCATCAAAATACTAATATCTCAAAAGTTATTGAGTGTTGGAATTGTGGGAAGTTAGGACATTACAAAAATCAGTGCAAAAGTGCATCAAAGAGACATGAGGAAAAAGATGAAGCAAATGTTGCTTTAACCTCCGGAGATAATGATGCATTGATATGCTCTTTGGAGAATAAAGAGGAGTCTTGGGTGTTGGACTCTGGAGCATCATTTCATGCAACCTCGCAAAAAAATCTCTTTGAAAATTATGTTCCTGGTAACCTTGGTAAAGTTTACCTTGGAAATGAGCAATCTTGTAAGATTATGGGAAAAGGAGCAGTAAAGATTAAGTTAAATGGTTCTATTTGGGAGTTGAAGAATGTTAAACACATTCCTGATTTGACGAAAAACTTAATCTCAATAGGCGAGCTGGCCAGCGAAGGCTACACAATAACCTTCCATGGTGATCAGTGGAAGATTTAAAAAGGTGCAATGACGATAGCTCGCGGCAAAAAGAGGGGTACTCTTTACAAGACATCAGGAGAATGTCATTTCATTTCGATTGCAGAAAATGAAGATTCCAATGTATGGCATCAACTACTTGGTCACATGAGTGAGAAGGGGATGAAGGTCATGTACTCAAAAGGCAAGCTTCCCGGTCTTCAGTCAATCAAAATTGACATGTGTGAAGATTGTATATTTAGAAAGCAGAAGAGGATTAGCTTTCAGATAAGCGTAAGAAAGCCAAAGAATGAGAAACTTGAGCTTGTCCACTCTGATGTTTGGGGGTCCTACAACAGTCCCATCCATTAGTGGGAAAAAATACTTTGTGACTTTCATCGATGACCATTCAAGAAAGGTGTGGGTATACTTTCTGAAACAAAAGTCTGAAGTATTTGAGGCGTTCAAGATATGGAAAGCTGTGGTGGAAAATGATACATGTTTGAAGATCAAAAAGCTAAGAACCGATAATGGTGGTGAATATGAAGACTCCAGATTCAAGAAGTTTTGTCTTGAACACGGAATCAGGATGGAGAGGACCGTGCCAGGTACGCTTCAACACAATGGTGTAGCAGAGCGTATGAACCGAACATTGACTGAAAGAGCCAGAAGCATGCGTGTGCAGTCAGGCCTACCAAAACAATTTTGGGCAGAAGCAGTCAACACGACGGCATACTTGATAAATTGAGGTCCCTCAGCTCCATTGGATTATAGGCTACCTGAGGAGGTTTGGAGCGGAAAAGAGGTAAAACTCTCACATCTTAAAGTGTTTGGTTGTGCAGCATATGTACACATCAGCGATCAAAGTCGGAACAAACTTGATCCTAAATGGAAGAAGTGCACTTTCATCGGTTATGGTGAAGATGAGTTTGGTTACCACCTTTGGGACGACGAAAACAAAAAGATGATCCGCAGCAGAGATGTGATTTTCAACGAGAAAGTGATGTACAAGGATAAGCGCAATGCAGCTGCCAGCAACTCAAAATCAAGTGGGCCAGTTTATGCAGATGTGGATGATGTCCTTGAAAATTCTCGAGTTGAGAGTCCTCAGTTAGAGGAATCAACTGAATCAGGCGATGAACAACAACAAGACACAATAGAGCACCCTAATGCAACTCCAGAATTGAGGAGGTCCGTTCGTGTTCATGTGCCTAATAGAAAATACATGAGTTACATGTTGTTGATAGATGGAGGAGAACCCGAAGACTATACAAAAGCATGTCGAACCACATATGCGAGCAAGTGGGAGCACGCAATGAAAGACGAAATGAAGTCTTTAATCTCAAATCAAACATGGGAACTAGCCATGTTACCTAAGGGAAAGAAGGCACTTCACAACAAATGGGTGTATCGGGTGAAGGAGGAGCATGATGGCTCTAAAAGATATAAAGCTCGGTTAGTTGTAAAAGGATTTCAGCAAAAAGAAGGAGTCAATAACACAGAGATTTTTGCTCCTGTTGTGAAGCTGAATACTATCAGGACTGTCTTAAGTATTGTTGCATGTGAAGAACTATACTTGGAATAGCTGGACGTGAAGACTGCATTTCTTAGCGGTGACCTTGATGAGGAGATTTATATGCACCAACCTGAAGGCTTCTCAGAAAAAGGGAATGAGCATTTGGTGTGCAGATTAAAGAAGAGCTTGTATGGCCTAAAACAAGCTCCGAGACAGTGGTATATAAAGTTTGAGAACTTTATGCAGCGGGAAGGTTGTACGCAGGTTTATGTCAAATCCAGGTAAAACTCATTGGGAAGCGGTGAAATGGATTTTGAGGTATCTACGTGGCACTAAATAAAAATGCTTATGCTTTGGTAAAGGTGAGCTAAAAAAAGAAAGCTATGTAGATGCAGACTTTGCAGCTGAAGTTGATCAGCGAAGAAGCACTACTGGTTACATATTTACTATTGGTAACACAGCAGTTAGTTGGATGTCAAGGATAAAAAAGATTGTTGCTTTATCCACTACAGAGGCTGAATACGTAGCAGTAACTGAAGCTAGTAAAGAATTGATTTGGCTTCAAGGATTGTTAACAGAGTTGGGTTTCATCCAAGAGAAGAGTGTTTTGCACAGTGATAGTCAGAGTGCAATACATCTTGCAAAGAATTCAGCATTTCACTCTCGAACAAAACATATTGACTTACGTTATCACTTTATCAGATCTCTGCTTGAGGATGAAGTACTAACGTTGAGGAAGATCTTAGGAAGCAAGAACCCAGCAGACATGTTAACAAAGGTAGTGACTATTGATAAATTGAAGTTATGCTCAACTTTAGTTGGGTTGCTTGAATATTGAATAATATACCAGAGAAGGCTCCTACAAAGATCGAAGTGTGAAGAATGACGGAAGTCAATCTTCAAGTGGGAGATTGTTAGAGTATTTGCTAGATACCCTTTGCATTTGGAAGGAGCAGAGATATTCATGGAATCGGTTTTGAAGACCAAACATTTGTTGGTGGGAGAAAAACACGAGCAATGGATGGATACAAGTTTACTACCACAATTTATATTTAGAAAATGGTGTAGTATATAAACATGTTCTGCATTTGCAGTTAAAACATCACTTCCAACTTCGAAAATAAATTTGATGTGTGTTCGTAAGAAGAGCTAGTATTTTCTTTATCAAATAAAAATTTCTACAGCAGCCAGGCTGATGGCTTTCACACATTTGGCTTAAGGAAATTTTGCGTAATTTCCTAACACATCATTCTCCAGACAAGTTTGACATGGATGTGCGACATCTATATTTTGTCTTGTCAATAATCTATCCCCATAATCACGTCAAACACTTAACTTTGTAAACACAACTCATTTTGCTTAAATATGGAATGCAAGACAAACATATTATAATACACAAAATTTAAAACGAGTCACACTAACAACTAAATTGAAAGAAACAAGTATCCAGATATAGATGTCATTTTCTACGAGGAAGCGTTGACTCAACTCCATTGTATTATGTAGGAAATGTATCGTGTGGATCCATCCAATTTGGTGGACTCGTGGATCCCCTCTTGCATCCGTCGATTACATTTTTTGGACGCACCAGATTGTGTCAGCGCATTAATGATGCACGTGAGTTGCACGTGTTTTGCACGTGATGCACACGTGATGTGCACATGAGGAATGCAACTACGTGGCACAATCTGGTGCATCCGAAAAATACAATCAACGGGTGCAAGAGGGGATTCACGAGTCCACCAAATTGGATGGATCATCCACAGGATACAACCTCGTATTATGTACGTGCATTGTATGATTAATTGTTACTAGCAGGGATATGGTTGAATCAGAAATCACAAATACTTTGATTATGTGTGTTCGAATAGTGAAAGTAGTATCAACAAATCTGTTGTCAAACAACCAAAACCTAAGAAGACGGATAGGAACGGTATATGAATGACAGTTTCACATCCAACAAAACAAATAATTAAGTGGAATAAGATGTCGATGACAAATCGTATAAGTTCATCGTTGCCATGCTTTTTGAAATAGAGCTAGTCTTTTTGACTTGTATTTTTAAATTCTCCATGTAGTCTCATTTTCAATGCTCGAATCTCAAGGTTTTATAAATTGTTATAACAAAGTATGTTATGTTGTGTTCTACACAAATTTTACAAATGTAACCTTTTGTAATAAAATCATGCATGAAATTTCTTAAGTTGAAATATCACAAAATAACAAACATAATATTCCGGTCATTTATATATTATATTAAATTATATTATTTTTTATAATTAATTTTTAATGCTCACATTAAACAAATTAAAATCCAGAAATACACCAATAAATCATCAGTTTTCGTCCATATACGAAAGTTACACAATCTGGCGATAAGTGTGGACATTAAAATTTTATGTATAAATAAAATTAAAAATGATTACTTTGATTTAATCCTAAATTTTAATTAGATTCAATTATTTCGGACCAATCTGATAAATATAATGGCTCGTTGGGCTTAAAAAAATTGGGGCTAGAAGTCAAACCCACTAAGCAGACTCATTTCTTTGAAGCCATCCAAATAGGGATTTTTTCCTATAAATAGATTATTCACTATTCACTTGAGGGATCCAAAAATATTCTAAAAGAGTACACACAACAAACTGCGTGCTAGAACTACTGAAAGAAGTCAAACACTTAAATGAAATTCAAGTCATCGCGACCCTCACTAATACTACAAACAAATTGATCACTCGCAAATCCCGGAGAAAACCCTAGTTGCAAGCAGTCATCAAGTAAATAAATTGTACCGCCTGCTAAAGCTACTCAAACGCTGAATGAGAACAAAGTCATCGCGACCCTCATTAACGCTACAAACAAGTTGCTTACGCGTGTCGCTCAAGTGGATAACGCGCGTGCTACAAAAACGTAAAACAACTCTTAACAACGACCATCCCTCTAATCAGTCAACAAGCGCACTGAAATCGTGCCGCATGCTGAGGCAACAAATAACATTCAAGAGAGACTAAGTCATCGCGACCCTCTTAAGAAGAAAAAGTTTGTTATGTAAGAGACACGCAAAGTATACCTCACATGCACACACGCCAAGTGAATAACACATGCGTAGAATCAGAGGATTAACATAGATTGTACGCAAACTTTCTGAAATCAATAAAAGAAATCTTTTTATTTATTTTGTATTTATACGAAATTTTGAGTTTACAATAAGTCATCGTCTATTTGTTACCATTTTATCAACATAATATCAATGATTTTTCGATGACTATTTGTGACATTCCGCCGGCATTCTGTCAATATTCGTTAACACGTAAATCTAAACTCATCAACTTATACCAATGAGCTCACTGACTTTGCGTCAAGAGGCTGCCACTTCTAGGGAGGAAGACTTACATATGGTTTTTAGAGTATTTATCATGGTTTCTTCCACAATGAATCAATTTCCTCGAAGAAGTCATCCAAATACCACTAGCTAGCCACTAGATGATCACTGGTATACATGAGCCTCTTTTGGTGGTAATTTACGCTCCTAAGGATGCTTTACGAACTGCCATATGTGTTAAAAAATGTCACTCAGTCTGTGGAACAACCGAACAAACATGAAACGGTAAGCCTATAAATCATACATCTCATTAATACTAGCTTTAGCCGTAGTCACGACACTTCTTATGAATCTAGGTAAAAAAACAAAAAAATTGGTATGTTTTTCCTTGTCGATATTTTGGTATGTTTGTTACATGTTTCTTTTTATAAAAATGTGCTTCAGTTTTATTTTTTTCCTTCACTAAAATATTTTCCGTTTGCAGCTCTTTTATGGAAGCACTTGGTCTCTCCACCGATTGAGGTGATTCCACAAGAAGCACTCCAATTACATCAAATTTCAAAGCACAAAAACTTTAAGGCTGTTTGAAGGGTCTAAGTTTCTACGATAGTTGAAATAAACATGTGAATGTACCGGCCTTTCAACTTTCATGCATATTATAAATAAAACATTTTTGGTAGAACCTTTACCCTATTTTATGAAGAATTCTTTCTAAGTTTCCCTTCAAAGTTATTTAATAGAACTTCGAAAACAAATATGACCGTACTAACTGTACGGTATTGTTTGATGGACCAAAATCGATGCTAATCAGTACCGCGTAAAAGAACAAATATTTAGCAAATTACCATGTTGTCTGTTTTCTAACACACAAAAATGTGCAATGTATTTTTCAAAATCCTCGTTTTCAAGAAATCAATTCAAACTATATTTGCGGAAAATACGAAAAATAGTATCTCTGAAAAAGAGAAGTTGCTATTTTCTAAGTTTATGAATCATTTTTGATCTCCAATGCACGTCTAATTCATGGTCAAACTCACATTACATAAATGTAATTTCATATCGAAATGTGCACACATTACCGTTTACATAAACATTTTAATCAGTACGGAAATAAAAAATTGTTGCCTTATACAAAATTAAATGTTTTGCTTTACATAATTTTCTGATACTTTTGTCTTTCTTTTTGGATAATAATTTTGTCAAAGTTTTGATATCAGAATTTTACTAATTTAAATTTAGAAAAATTTAAACATCATTTAATCTTGCCTTTTCTATTCAAGTGCTTTCTTTAGAGTTGCACTGCATCTCATCACATCCTGATGGATTTGTTCGTTTCTAATTTTTGTGTTAACAGAATCCAAAATTTACAACTTTCCTAAACTATTTTTATCTCCAAAATCCTGAATTATAATATACCATACGATAATTATAAAAAGAAAAAGATCAGCAACCCCATTTTATCATTTCATCAAAACACAAAAAATTCCTAATATTAACTTACCTATTGACCTGACCCTCTTTTCAATAAAATAAATTCATGTATGAAAATAAATTATCAATCAAAATCACCAAAAATAAATATTTGTATAATTACATTCACACCAAAAATCAATTTATCATGATTCATTCTCTATCTATATAAACTATTTATCACATACCCTTTCATTTCCAAGCAATCTTTTTTGCGTCCTTTTCTCTCCCACCCTTTCTTTCTCTCTCTCTACAGTTTCATTTTCTACCCGGTGGTGGGTCAGTCGCCCACTGGTGCAGCTATGGCTGGAAATATCAGCTTGGAAGAAATCAAGAATGAGAATATCGATCTGGTAGTTGAATTATTCTATATGTGTTGTTACACTCATTTCATAAATTAAACTCTTTTTTGTGTGAATATTTTATATGATTAATGTTGTTGTTATTAATGTTTTTGATCTTTATCCGCATGCTCTGCTGATTTACTGGTTTGGTTGGTAGGATTTGACGTCGTACAAATTTACAAGCATCGAGCTTTAGGAATTGTTGGGTTTTTTGGGATGTGGGTGTTTTAATAATGTTGCATTTGTTATCAAAATTGAGAGTTTAAAATTGATCAGAAAGTATCATTTTATTGTGTTTTTAGATTTATTGAGCAGTATTTTGTTTCTTGTGTTGGTCCCATGGTTGAAAAGGATTGGAAATGTTTGGATTGGATTTAATTTTTCTGTCATTTTTTAAGATAATCAACTAGAATGGGTTGTATCTATAATCTTGCTAGCTTAATTCGACGTTACTTCTAAGTACAGTAATTGATTCAATCGCAAATGTGAACGGATTACTGTTAGAAGAAATATTACTACATGTGTATAGTTTGCCTTAAATTCTTTATATGGTACTATTGTCTTGTTAGGTTTTGATATTTTTACCGATGAGACTTAGATTAATTGTATAATTTGCTCCTATTGAATCTTTACACTTTCATTTAGATACACTGCTCGTCGAAAACTTGTTAAAGTATTATGTTATATTTTTTTGAATGATGCAATTTTGAGCATGATATACTATTTTTCATATTCAAAAACGGACAACTTTGTGTATCTAATTGTGGAGGCTTGTTTGTGCAAATACTGCAGGAAAAAATTCCCATCGCTGAAGTGTTTCAACAGTTGAAATGTTCAAGAGATGGTCTAACTGGGGCAGAAGGAGCCAGCAGACTTCAAATCTTTGGACCCAACAAGCTAGAGGAAAAAAAGGTCACACCTTTTAAACTCACTATCATATTTTCAATTACTCAATTGGAAATCTCAGCTGAACTTCTTGTGTTTTAATGTGTTTTGCAGGAAAGTAAGTTCCTTAAGTTCTTGGGTTTCATGTGGAATCCTCTATCGTGGGTCATGGAGGCTGCAGCAATCATGGCCATTGCGCTGGCCAATGGTGGTGGCAAGGCCCCGGATTGGCAAGACTTTGTTGGAATTATTTGTCTGTTGGTCATCAACTCAACCATCAGTTTCATTGAAGAGAACAATGCGGGTAATGCTGCAGCTGCTCTGATGGCTGGTCTTGCACCAAAAACCAAGGTTCTGAGAGATGGAAAATGGAGCGAACAGGATGCAGCAATCTTGGTCCCTGGTGATATTGTTACCATTAAGTTGGGTGACATTATCCCAGCTGATGTGCGTCTTCTTGAGGGTGATCCTTTAAAGATTGATCAATCTGCATTGACTGGTGAATCCCTCCCTGTGACGAAAAATCCCGGAGATGAGGCCTACTCTGGCTCCACTTGCAAGCA
This sequence comes from Sedum album, assembly GCA_006409495.1. Lineage (NCBI taxonomy): Eukaryota > Viridiplantae > Streptophyta > Magnoliopsida > Saxifragales > Crassulaceae > Sedum > Sedum album. The sequence continues at coordinate 18,755 of QZGG01002427.1, forward strand.
AGGAGAAATTCAAGCAGTTGTTATCGCCACTGGAGTTCATACTTTCTTTGGTAAGGCTGCACATCTTGTCGATAGTACTAACCAAGTCGGTCACTTCCAGAAAGTTTTGACAGCTATTGGTAACTTCTGTATCTGCTCCATTGCCATTGGAATGGTTATTGAGGTCATTGTCATGTACCCAATTCAGAAAAGACCATACAGAAAGGGAATTGACAATCTTTTGGTCCTTTTGATCGGTGGGATCCCCATTGCGATGCCCACTGTCCTGTCTGTCACCATGGCTATCGGATCCCACAGATTGTCGCAGCAAGGCGCTATTACTAAGCGTATGACTGCCATCGAAGAAATGGCTGGAATGGATGTGCTTTGCAGTGACAAAACTGGAACCTTGACACTTAACAAGCTAAGTGTTGACAAGAATCTAATCGAAGTGTTCACACCAGGTGTTGAGAAAGACATGGTCATTCTTCTTGCTGCTAGAGCTTCAAGAACTGAGAACCAAGATGCCATTGATACAGCCATTGTTGGAATGCTCGCTGATCCTAAAGAGGTACTTAGTTATCTATAAAAAAATTCAGACTATCCGGATTTTTTTAAACATATTTCTAAAATGTTTGATTTTGTAGGCAAGAGCTAACATCAGAGAAGTCCATTTCCTGCCATTTAACCCAACTGACAAAAGAACTGCATTGACTTACATTGACCAACAAGGAAAGTGGCACAGGGCGAGCAAAGGAGCTCCTGAGCAGATCATAGATCTTTGCAACTTAAAGCCTGATGTCAAGAAGAAGGCGCACGCAGTGATTGACAGATACGCTGATCGTGGTCTCAGATCATTGGCTGTTGCAAGACAGGAAGTGCCTGAGAAGTCTAAAGACAGCCCTGGATCACCATGGCAATTTATTGGTCTGTTGCCATTGTTTGATCCTCCAAGACACGACAGTGGTGAAACCATCCGTCGGGCTCTTAACCTTGGAGTCAATGTCAAGATGATCACTGGTACATGATGCTAATAAGCTAATGTTTTTAAGCAACAACATGTTGACATATACTGATGGATGCGTCGTGTTCTTTCATTATCAGGTGATCAGCTTGCTATTGCTAAGGAAACCGGTAGAAGACTTGGGATGGGGACTAACATGTACCCATCTTCATCTTTATTGGGCAACAACAAAGATGGAGCTGTTGCTGGATTGCCAGTTGAGAAGCTGATTGAACAGGCTGATGGTTTCGCCGGTGTTTTCCCAGGTTAGATTCCAACAATATGACTAATGCAACTTCCCTCTTTTTTTCTCAATGCTCATATCTACTGATTTGGACTTAATTTTTAGAACACAAGTACGAGATAGTGAAGAAGTTGCAAGAGTTGAAACACATTTGTGGTATGACCGGAGATGGTGTGAATGACGCACCTGCTCTAAAGAAGGCTGACATTGGAATTGCTGTGGATGATGCTACTGATGCTGCCCGTAGCGCTTCTGACATTGTCCTTACTGAGCCTGGTCTGAGTGTCATCATCAGCGCCGTGTTGACTAGTCGAGCCATCTTCCAGAGAATGAAAAACTATACCGTAATAATATTCTTGCTCTCCTTTTACCCATCTTGTTAACTTAACTTTTTATGGTCTCTGACAATCAACTGAATATCTTTGGCAGATTTACGCTGTTTCCATTACCATCCGTATAGTGGTGAGTAGAAGATACTAACAAACATTTTCAAAAAAACATTTATGCAATTTCTTGTCCTTAAATTGTCATCCTTACGTGAATCTCAACCTTGCAGTTTGGATTCCTTTTCATCGCTTTGATCTGGAAATTCGACTTCTCCCCATTTATGGTTTTGATCATTGCTATCTTGAATGACGGTAAGGCTTTAATCTACTAGAGGCATTTTGTTTAGCGCTATTGGAAGAAGATTATCTGTCCTGAAACTGCTACTTGTTTCAATATTCAGGAACTATTATGACAATTTCAAAGGATCGAGTTAAACCTTCTCCAATGCCCGACAGTTGGAAACTGAAGGAAATATTCGCTACTGGCGTTGTTCTTGGAGGCTACTTAGCTCTGATGACAGTTGTATTTTTCTGGGTGATGTATGATACTGATTTCTTTCCGGTGAGTATTTTGTCTGCTTTTTACGATGTGCCGCTAAACTAAGAATGAAATAATCTTGTTTTTTATCTTGCAAATACAGGAGCATTTCGGTGTTCGACAGATTAGGCACAACGAGGAAGAGATGATGTCTGCATTATATCTGCAAGTCAGTATTGTCAGCCAAGCCTTGATCTTTGTCACAAGATCGCGCAGCTGGTCTTATGTTGAACGCCCCGGATTTCTGCTTCTCGGTGCCTTTTTGATTGCTCAACTGGTAAGTAGTAGCTGTAGTTTAAACTTGTATCAGCTCTTAATTCCCTTGTCATTGATATAATACAATAACTTTATTGATAACTCATGCAGATTGCTACTGTTATTGCCGTGTATGCTGAGTGGGGTTTCGCAAAGATTAAAGGTATCGGATGGGGATGGGCTGCTGTCATCTGGATTTACAGTATTGTTTTCTACATTCCTCTTGATGTCTTGAAGTTCATGACGCGTTATGCTTTGAGTGGAAAAGCATGGAACAACTTGATCGAAAACAAGGTACTTCGAGTTCAATATTAAGTAGTTGCATTGCAGTTCTAAATTCCTAGTCTCCTGAAAATGCTTGTAATTTTTCCTCTGAAACAGACTGCCTTTACCACCAAGAAAGACTACGGTATAGAGGAGCGTGAGGCTCAATGGGCAGCAGCTCAGAGGACGCTTCACGGTCTTCAGCCACCAGAGACTGCTGCTGAAATCACGGAGAAGAGCAGCTACAGAGAGCTTTCTGAGATAGCTGAGCAGGCTAAGAGACGTGCCGAGGTTGCCAGGTAAACTATCCTTACCATCATTCAGTCACTCAAGTTTTTCTTACAAATATATTCGACAAATGATTTGTTTACTGAATGGACTGCAGGCTTAGGGAGCTGCATACACTAAAGGGACATGTCGAGTCTGTCGTGAAGCTAAAGAATTTGGATATCGACACAATCCAACAGCATTACACAGTTTAAAAAGCAGCAACTTGAAGAAGATTATTCCTATGGTAAAATGCAGCAGTGTGACAAAAACATGGACAGAGAAGAACACCAACTGCACAGCTTTCCTGTTATTTCCAACTCGTTTGTTAATGATGAAAATTGTTGATTAATTTAGTTTCTTAATATTGTTTTCTTTCCAATGAAAACATGCATTTGTCATGTTTTCTTGCTGTATCAAAAATAAATAAAATGATCAAAGTTACTTCAAATTTGACTTGGTAATTTGTTTCTTAACATTTTCATCAATTGCTTAACGTTGAAAAAATGAAGTTCCAGAGAAATGCCGAAGCTTTGTGTCGAAATCGTTGACGGAGACTCACCTGAGCTATCAGAGACGTTGATGATGAAGAAATGGACCTGCTATTTCCCAAATGATATAACTAGACCCTTAAAAACAAATACACACCAAACCCTGCATTTGAAAACACAGATTGGTGCCCAACTGTTTTGCACTTCGCCTGCCTTCAGTCTTGAGCTTGATCCTTCTCCGTGTCAACTCGATCTCCATCTTTAACACCCCGCAATCTGCATCACAGTTTACAGATAATACCAACTCTGAAGTAGCAGAATAAAACATCCCCTGAGAAGGTGTTGCTTTCAAATAGCGTAAGACTTTGTGTGCAGCATCAAGAAGTGTTGGAGTTAGTTGTAGAGTCTGTTTTATTTATGGGGTAGATTTCATGTTCTTGTTAGTTTAGGGGTTGTTTTGTAAATATCAAAACTCATATATACTCTGTTATAACCATTTTCCCGCTATCAATGAAAAGTTGAATTTGGCCCCAATTGATTGTGACCTAAATCCGACGCATAGCAATTTCCGGCGAGCTGTTCTGGCGGGCTGAGGTTGGAGTTTCTACATGGTATCAAAGCGGGATTAGACGCTCAATCGTTTCTGGTACGTGTTTTTCTTTCAGTTTCGTTTTCGTTCGATTCTTGGAGTCGGAATTGTGTTGATGGCTGGTTTGGACAAATCTCCGTTCATGTCTTCGTCTGAAACTTCGAATCTGAGTTCTAGTGCGATAGATGATCCGTTCTTGTTAGTAATGGAGAAATTAGTGCGAATCCAATAGTAGTGAGGTTCTTGTTGGAAGGAAAAATTTTGTCGATTGGAAGAAATCAATGGAGATTGCTTTATCTGCTAGGTCTAAGTTGAGTTTCGTGAATGGTAAATATCCTAGACCTAGCGATCCTGCTATGCTAGAACGTTGGCAACGATGTAATGATACAGTTATGTCTTGGATTCTTGCGTCTGTTTTGAAGGGAATCAAAGGCAACATACTGCATTCTAGAGATGTGGTGGTTGCGTGGAAGAGTTTACATACTCGATTTGCTGGAACCAATGTTGCTAGGAAGTTTGCTCTTGAGAGGAGTGTGAGTAGTTTGAAACAGGGAGATCTGGATGTGGCTGGATATTTTGAGAAACTTGGAAATTATTGGGAAGAGTTAGAAGCGATCAGAAGAAACAAGTATGAGGGATGTGATGATGGTACAATTTGTCGAAGGTGTGTTATCACTGAAAATGACAGGGATGAGGACAAGGTAATTCAATTTTTGATGGGATTGAATGAGTGTCATTCTCAAATCAGAACCAACATTTTAGCCATGAGGTCGATCCCTGACATTGACACTGTGTTTGACATGGTCTCTCAAGATGAGACTCAGCTGGCTATAACGAAAGGTCCATGTGATGAAGCCTCTGCTATGTATGTTCAGAAGCAGGGCAACAAGCAGTCACAGGTTAGTAAAGGCTCAGGTGATAAAGAAACTAAAGAGAGGTACTACTATGATCACTGTCATCAATATGGACATACAAAGAAATTTTGCTATGAGTTGATTGGGTATCCACCTAACTGGAAGTTCAGTAAAGGGAATAAACAAGGAGGAAAGTCTAATGCAGGAAATAGAACCATGAGTAATGTTGTGGAAGTTGTTTCTGAACCTGGAAAGGAGAAGAATAAAGTTGTTGATAAAGATTTGTCATCTGCTGGGCATGTCAGTAAAGATCAGTTTGCGCAAATTCTTGCAACTCAGAAGCAATTGAATAACCTGATTTCTGGGCTGAATCTTTCAAAGGGAAAGGAGAGTGCTGATGCACAAATCCACATGGCAGGTATTTGTGTTAATACAGTTTTCAACACTGAATTTGATTCTTGGATAATTGATAGTGGAGCAACAAATCATTTTGTTGCTAGTAGAAATTTGATGACTGAAGTGTTTGAAATGTCGAAACCCTGCACTGTTTTGTTACCTAATGGTCAGACTATTATGGTTACTACTGCTGGGAAATGTGTGTTGAATGGTGAATTGGTGCTTGAGAATGTTTTATTGGTTCCTCAGTTCAGAATAAATTTAGTGTCAGTCAGCAAGTTAACTGCAGATGCTAAATGTTCAGTAACCTTCACTGATTCAAAATGTGTGATCCAGGCCTCATCAACCAGGATTACCCTGAAGACTGGTAAGCTGAATGAGGGACTTTACTATTTGGAAAGAGAGTTGCTAGTTGCAATTTAGTCAAGGATAAAGCTGTAGGCATCGAGGTGTGGCATGACAGACTTGGTCATATGCCACTAAAGCCAATGTCTCAGCTGGTTTCTTCCTATGTTGATATGAATAAACATGATGAGTTCAATGTAGTGTGTGTCCAATGGCGAAACAGTCAAGATTACAGTTTGGTTAAGAACATGTAATTCAAAGAGAATTTTTGAATTGATACACTGTGATGTATGGGGTCCTTTTTCAGTAAAGACAATGTCGGGTGCTCAATATTTTTATCCATTGTTGATGATTTTAGTAGAGGAACTTGGACATTTTTAATGAGGAACAAGTCTGAAGTTACACAGCTGATAGTGCATTTTTTTGTCTTAGTCAGAACTCAGTTTCAGCAAGATGTTCAAGTTTTGAGATCAGACAATGGAACAGAATTTCTGAATTCAAAGTTGAGTGATTTTCTCAAGGAAATGGATGCATTCATCAGACGAGTTGTAGCTACACCCCTCAACAGAATGGTGTTGTTGAGAGAAAACACAGACACTGCTCAATGTTGCAAGGGCATTAATGTTTAGGTCAGGGTTACCAAAATTGTTCTGGGGTGACAGTATTTTGACTGCACTTACCTCATAAACAGGACACCAACGCCAGTATTGAATGGTGCGAACCATATGAAGTGTTGTTTGGGTGCAAGCCATTTTTGGGTCACTTGCGTGTGTTTGGTTGTTTGTGTTATGTTGGTACTCAGAAGGTTAATAGAGACAAGTTTGACCCTAGGGCTGTGAAGGGAATTTTTCTGGGATATCCAAGTGGTCAAAAGGATATAAAGTGTATGTCTAGACTCACATAAAACTTGTCAGTAGGGATGTTGTTTTCTGTGAACAGAAGTTTCCCTACTTGGATCAGGTGAAAGTATTCTGAGAATGTCAGCACAGTTCCAAAGCCCAAGATTCAGTTGCCATTGATGAAGATGATTGTTTCATGATAAAATAGGAGATAATACAGTTGGTGATGAGGTTGATGTTGGTATTTTTACTACCAATGATTTTGATAATGAACATGATGACTGTGATAATGATTCTGGTAATAGTAATACTCCTTGTGTTCCTCGTAGGAGTGGCAGAGTAAGAAATCCTCCCACTTGGCAAAAGGATTATGTGTGTGGATCAGCCAGAACTTCTCCCCATTTGTTGAACAAAGTTTTGTCTTATGAAAAGTTTGTACCTAGTTTCAGGTCTTTTGTGATGACAGTGATTCCATTAAAGAGCCCTGTAGTTATGCTCAGCATGCAAGGATTCCAGGTGGATTGAAGCCATGAACCTGGAAATTCAAGCTCTTGAAAACAATAATACATGGATTTTGTCTGATCTTCCCAAAGGTAAAACTGTGGTTGATTGCAAATGAGTTTACAAAGTTAAATTGAACTCTGATGGAACCATAGAAAGGTTCAAAGCTCGTTTGGTGGCGAAGGGGTTTACGCAATAGAGGTTTAGATTACCATGACACATTTGCGCCAGTTGCAAAGATGAGCACTGTTAGATGTCTATTGGCAGTTGCAAGTTCAAGGAACTGGCCATTATTTCAGATGGATGTAAACAACGCTTTTCTTCATGGACATCTTGAAGAAGAAGTGTATATGAAGCTTCCACCTGGATTTTATCAATCTGCTAAGGACAAAGGTCAGGTTTGTCGCTTGCTAAAGAGTTTGTATGGCCTGAAACAGGCATCCAGACAGTGGTTTGCCAAGCTGAGTGAGGCCTTAATCAGTTTTGGGTTTGAGCAAAGTTTGCATGATTACAGTTTGTTTGTTTTGCGCAGAAATGGTGAACAGATTGTCTTGTTGGTATATGTGGATGATATAGTTCTTACAGGGACTTCCATCAGTTTGATCAATGAGGTGAAATGCTTTATTAACAGCAAGTTCAAAATAAAAGATCTTGGTTTCCTGCGTTTCTTCTTGGGTCTGGAAGTTACACGAAATAAGTCTGGAATTCATTTGAATCAACGCAAGTATGCGCTGGATTTACTTGCGTGTAGATCAAGACATGATGAATTGTAAGCCTACATTGACACCCCTTGATACAAAACATGCTTTAGCAACTTCTCAAGCACCATTGCTTTCTGATCCTCTTGTGTACAGGCGCCTGGTAGGAAAGTTGATTTACTTGACAATAACCAGACCTGACTTAGCTTACAGTGTTCACATTTTAAGTCAGTTTATGCAGTCACCAACAGAAGATCACTTGCAGGCAGCTACACGTGTGCTTCGTTTCATCAAGTCAGCTCCTGCCCAGGGCATTTTTTTCTCAGCTCAAGGAGGTATGTCTTTAACTGCATTTTGTGACGCTGATTGGGGAGCTTGTCCTGTTACGAGACGATCCATCACAGGGTATTGCGTGTTATTTGGGTCTGCTATTGTTGCTTGGAAGACAAAGAAGCAAGCTGTAGTATCACGTTCGTCAACTGAATCAGAGTATCGAGCAATGGCAGCTGTGTGCTCTGAATTGGTTTGGCTTGTTGGTTTGTTGAAGGATCTAGACATCATTGTTTCTACTCCCGTTCGTTTGTTTTGTGACAACCAGGCAGCAATTCACATTGCGCAAAACCCGATTTTTCACGAAAGAACGAAACATATTGAAATGGATTGTCATTTCGTTCGACAGTTCATATTGGACAAGTTTGTGGAACCCAGTCATATATACCACTGATCAGCCGGCTGATTTGATGACTAAGGCGTTGGCAGCTGACAGGATTTCTTTCCTTTCCGGCAAGCTGGGTGTTTCGAATCTCCACAGCCCAGCTTGAGGGGGGGGTGTTGGAGTTAATTGTAGAGTCTGTTTTATTTATGGGGTAGATTTCATGTTCTTGTTAGTTTAGGGGTTATTTTGTAAATATCAAAACTAATATATACTCTGTTGTAACCATTTTCCTGCTATCAATGAAAAGTTGAATTTGCCCCAAATTGATTGTGACCTAAATCCGACGCATAGCAATTTTCGGCGAGCTGTTCCGGCGGGCTGAGGTTGGAGTTTCTACATGGTATCAGAGCGGGATTACACGTTCAATCGTTTCCTGGTACGTGTTTTTCCTTTCGTTTTGTTCGATTCTTGGAGTCGAAATTGTGTTGATGGCTGGTTTAGACAAGTCTCCGTTCGTGTCTTCGTCTGAAACTTTGAGTCTGAGTTGAGTTAAACGAATGATCCTGTGTTATTAATGAAATTTTTGATCAAATGATCGAGCTGTGTTACAATTTGCGTATAGGGGTGCAAACAAGCCGAGTCGAACCGATATCAGGTTGGTCGAGCTCGACTCGTATAAGATTATTTGTGCTCGAGCTCGTTCGAGCTTTACTCGTTTAGAACTCGAATTCACATAAAATTCTTAACTACTCGAACTCGACTCGAGCTCGACACAAGCTCGACACAAACACAAGTTCCACTCGAGCTCGATCAAAACTCGATTTTCTCAAAATTTTTTTAAAGTACTCGAGCTTAATTGAAGCTCAATTTCTCGAGCTCAAATCAAACATTAAGTGCTATACTTCATCTCTGCCAAAAGGCCAAAAGATGAATGAATTTTTGGTTGGAAGGGTTTGATTTTTATATACGTTTCTCTACTCATTTGTCTTAGAAGCGGGCGATGTGGGATCACTATCCGCGGACCCTTAATAATTAAATATAATTCGTAATGGTCCGCGGAAAAAATCCTTAAGGGTCCGCGGATTTCTAAATTAATTTACAAATACACCACAAATGTTAGGGTTTTAAAATTTGGTTATTACGTTAATCATGTAGTATTTTTTTAATTTAGTTTTAAATCAAAATTTTGGTCGAGTATTAATCGAGTATTAATCGAGTATTAATCGAGTATTAATCGAGTATTAATCGAGCTTCAATCGAGTTGTTCACGAGCTTATTCGAGCCGAGTACCAATGTGTTCATGTTCAGCTCGTTTAATAAACGAGTATCAAATTTTGTTCAAGCTTGACTCGTTTATAAATGAACGAGCTTTGACCGAGCTTGTTCACGAGTAGCTCGCGATTGTATCGGCTCGTTTGCACCCCTATTTGCGTACAAATATGTTACAATAATGAAAAGAAACAAATGCAAAGATGAAATGTGTCGTTTGCCCCAAGCCTATGGCCAAATGTGATTCCAGCTCTCAAGAGAGTTCAATGATGAAAATGAGTAATGAAATTAAGTTCAAAGAGTAGTAATTCTGAAGCCGAACGATGAACCCGGATGTCAAAAGTCTATATGAAAGCTCTAGAATTAGCCGTCCAGAGTTGTTTTCTTCTAAATTAGGATTAAAACCCTACTGAAAAGTTGCAAAAAATTGGGGATAGGGTCAGGCGGTCGATCCGAACAAATACTGGAAATTATTTTCTATAGGTTTAAAATTAAATGATGAAATTATTTAAGATTCGGTCCACGTTCCCAAAAAATAAGGTCAAGTTGTACGGTCTGTTCCCAAAAATTAATTAATTATAATAATTATAAATAAATAAAACTATAAATTATTTTTAAACATTATATAAATCTGAAATATATTAAAAAATAAAATAAACACAAAAATATTATTATAAAAATTAAAACAAAAAATATAATATAAATCAGATTTTGAAATCAATTATAGGTATAAAATTAAATAATAAAATTATTTACGATTCGGTCCACGTTCCCTAAATAACATACTAATATTCGCTTAACTTGCAACCTAAATCAGATAAAACTTTTCTGTGGCATTTGAGACTTGGTCATGTCAGTGAGATGGGCCTGAACAAGTTAAAGCAGATGGGGTGCCTTGGTAGAGATGGTATCAGAAAGCTGACTTTCTGTGAAAACCGTGTCCCGGGCAAAGCTACTAGAGTCAGTTTTAGAAAAGGGATACACAGAACATCTGATACACTGGATTACATCCACTCAGACATATGGGGACCGTCTAGAACAAGATCACGGAGGAAAACGATATTTTCATGATTCTAATAGATGATTTTTCTAGAAGGATCTGGATACACTTCTTGACTCATAAGGATGAAGCATTTCAGAAATTTAGAGAGTGGAAGCAATTAGTAGAGAATCAGATTGATAAGAAAAATAAAAGACTCAGAACAGACAGTGGCTTAGAATACCTAAATCAGGAATTTAACAGATTCTATGCAGAATCTGGAATCTCAAAGCATCATTCATTTGCTGGAACACCACAGCAAAATGGACTGGCAGAAAAGTTTTACAGGACCATTTTGGAGAGGGTGAGGTGCATGCTGACACAGGCTGGTATGGGAAAAAGCTTCTGGACTAAGGCAGCACACATAGCTTGTTATCTGATGAACAAATGTCCTTCGTCTGCTTTATCTAGAAGACTAAACCAGATTGAGAGTGTTTGGATGTGCTGCTTATGCGCATGAAACAGGACAAGCTTGAACCAAGTGCTTTAAGGTGTGTTTTCTTGGAATATCCTGATGGTGTTAAAGGGTACAAATTGTGTGCCTTGAACCAGGGCATAAGAGGATTGTGATCAGTCGAGACGTTGTGTTTAATGAGGAAGAATTTCCTTTCAAAGGTAAGACTACTTTCGATAAAGAATTTCTCTTTAAAGGTAAGACTACTTCGGATAAAGTAGGATCCAAGGTGGACCTTGGGGATCAGACTAAAAGAGATGTTGAGTCCAACAATGGCGAAGTTGTTCATGAAGAAGCTGAAGTTAAACCAGATGCTGAGTCATCTCCTGAAGAAGAAGAAGATAATTTAAGAAAGGGGTAATTGCAGTAAACACCATTATAATATGATGTTTTGCAGTAAACCACCATTATAATTTTTTTTCGAAACGAGTATATTATAATATCGCAGTTAACAGAAAATCAACAATGACACTATTCCGTTAAAACTTTCGTTAAGTGCGTGTACACGTGACAATAAAATATTATTTTATATGGAAACTAATTACCAAAAACCACTATTATAATCTCAGTTTTACGAAAAACCATCATTTTAATAACTTATTATCAGAATACTACCACATGCACTGTTCATGCTAGATCAGAGGCTCATATGATAATTTTACTCGTTGATAAGCATCTACTAGCTACATAGTGCTTCAATTTAATCTTAGTGGAAGTCAATGAAGAAAATAATGTAAACAATACAAAAAGAAACTCTTGTTTGAGAGTTTATTATCAATGTTTAATGATTATCGACTGCACGGTTCAATTATTTTAAACTCGATGGAAGTTAAATATAAATAACTTTCTCATTTTATCTTATGAAATATGATTTTTTATATCACTACTTTTAAACTCTAATTATTTTTCTATATTGATCTTAAAGATCGACTCTGAGCTAAAATATATCAGCTTCTCACCACACCCGCAACTGCAAATATGCTTCCATTAGGTTTCGTGTCTAGTATGGATTATAAATTAATAAACGTGTACTGCTTTACTAATCAAAGATAGCCACTGTCATTTGTGATTATTTGTTAAAATGATGGTTTTTTGCAAAACAAGACATTATAACGGTGGTTTTCTGCAAAACAAGCCATTATAATGGTGGTTTTTTGAAATTGTCTGATTTAAAGTTATATACCCACGCGTCGTATGGCGCGTGTTTTACAATTTCTAACGGTACAGTTAAATTGGTGGTTTTCTGTTAACGGCGATGTTATAATATACTCGTTTCGGAAAAAAATTATAATGGTGGTTTACTGCAAAACACCATATTATAATGGTGGTTTACTGCAATTACCCCTTTAAGAAATTATCAACTGGTGAGAGATAGATCCAGGAGACATATCAGACAAACTGTCAGATATGGGTTTGAGGATCTAGCAGCCTTTGCGTTCAATGTTGTGGAAGGATTTGATGAGTTAGAACATGAATCATACCGTGAGGCAGTAGACTCCGAGGATAAACTTATGTGGATGAATGCCATGGAAGAGGAGATGAGGTCATTGATGAAGAATGAGACATGGATCATAGTTGACAAACCTGCCAACAAAAGACTAGGGATGCACAACCGGTCCGGACCGGACCGGAATAGGTTGGACCGGACCGGACCGGTAGACCGGAAAATTGGGGAAATAAGGACCGTAGACCGGACCGGACCGGGACCGTTTCGGTTCGGTCCAATTACGGTCCGGTCCGGGTTTGGACCGTAAACCCGTAAATATTATTATTATTTAATTTTAAATTAAAAAAAATTAATTTAAAATCTGAATATTATATATTATATATTTTGTGTATGTTTTATTTAATTGTTTGAATATTTTTGGTAATATATATCTCTAATTTATTAATTTTTGATGATAAATTCCTATTTTAAATGATATATTTTAAATATTTTATTATTTTATATTTATTTAATTTATATTACGGTCCGGACCGGACCGGAAATTTCTTGGACCGGACCGTAACCCGTAATTTCCAAAAAACGTGGACCGTAGACCGGACCGGAATGGGGACCGAGACCGGACCGGACCGTAAATTTACAGTCAGTCCGGTCCGGGTTTACGGTCCGGTTCTTATTTGTGCATCCCTACAAAAGACTTGTAGACTGCAAATGGGTATTGAAGAAGAAGGAAGGAGTCCAAGGGGTTGAACCACCTAGATTCAAAGCAAGGCTTGTGCCCAAAGGTTTCACGCAGAATGATGGAGTTGATTGTAATGAAATATTATCACCTGTTATGAAGCACAGAACCATAAGGATCATTTTGTCACTGGTAGCTCACCTGGATCTTGAGTTGGAGCAGCTGAATGTGAAAACAGCTTTCCTCCATGGAGATTTAGAAGATGAGATATACATGAGACAACCAGAGGGCTTTGTCTCAGGAGATCGACACAGAAAGGTATGTTTGTTGAAAAATCCTTATATGGATTAAAGCAATCACCCCGTCAATGGTATAGAAAATTTGATGAATATATGTGCAAGTTTGGTTACGTGAGAAGCAAGTATGATTGATGGGTTTACTACAAACAATTGGGAAATACTTGGATATATCACTTAATATATGTTGATGATATGTTGATCGCGTGTAAGAGCATGGCTGCGATAGATAAGTAAAGACTCAGCTGAACTCAATGTTTGAAATGAAAGACTTGGGATGTGCACAAAAGATTCTGAGTATGCAGATTACCAGGGATAGAAAGAAGAGACTTCTGTATCTGAGTCAGAAAGGAATATTTGTACAAGGTTTTGAAGAAGTGTAATATGGCTGATGCTAAACCTGTTACAACTGCTATAACCCAACATTTTAAACTGAGTAAGGAACAAATACCCAACATTTTAAACTGAGTAAGGAACAAATACCCAAGGATGAAGCTGAGACAGAATTGATGAAGTCAATCCCATATGCAAATGTGGTTGGCCGTATCATGTACCCAATGGTTTGCACAAGACCAGATCTTGCATATGCTGTGAGTTAGATTAGCAGATTTATGGCGTCACCTGGAAAATATCATTGGCAGGTGGTGAAGTGGGTGTTGAGATATCTTAATGGTAGTCTGAGTAGGTGCTTGGGATATGGTGGGTCTGTGAATGACTCTGAATTGGTAGAAGGCTTTGTTAATTTAGATTATGCTGGTTGTACTAACACAAGAAAATCTCAAGCTGGTTTCGTGTGTATTGTGTTTGGTACTTGCAACGCGTCGTTGCCCACTGCAAATCTAAATTTATATCCTACTCAAAACTAGTGTATCAGTAAGTAGGGTCGAACCCAAGGGAAAGTAATCTAGTCTAAGAGTTATTCTACTAGCTAATCCTACTCCAATCAGGGGTTTTTTGGAAGTTATTTGTAAGCTAATAACTAAAAGGGGTTACTAATAAATTAGAAATCACAGTTCAGGGAATCTTGTTACAACTAGTAATCACAGACCAGACAAGTTTCAACCTAGTAAATTATAGTTGTCCTAATTAGATAGTCCCGCTAGGATTGTTACCTAATCTTAGTTCTATCCTCTATTACCCGCTAGAGTCTCAAGAAAATGTAACAATAACTTAATCAAACTACCACGATAGCTCCACCGCTAGGCTTTACTACTATGACAATCTAATTAAATATCATGCACTTGCTATAAACCTAAGTCCACTGCTAGGTTGAGTTAAGCAAATAACAATACATGCAATTCTAAGAAAGAGCAGAATTCACTAAAATAAAACTTGTTATTCAACGGTCTCATACAATGTTGCAACTCTGTAGGAAAATTTAACTACTCATAGAAAATATTGTACTAAACAAAATACTAAAACTGAGTTCGAAGATTTATCAATTATTAAGACAAAGGTTGAAGCTTGATCTCTATTCTCTACTCTAAGCTCTGGAAATTCGCCATCCAAGAAGCTCTCTCTCCGATTAGGATTGAAACCGTAATCAAAAAGTTGCCGAAACTCTTAATTGGGCCAGGCCGAACCAACCTTAGACCCTTAATGAATTACTTCCGCGGACCCTTCATAATTTCCATAAATCCGGTAGCGTCCGTGGATGGAAATGTAGTACCGTCTGCGGATGACGTCATGCTGACATCACCCAGTCTGCTTCTTTCCTTCATCTTCATGCTCCGAATCCGTCTAGAATCGATCCATAAGCGAATGAAATCTGTTTTCCACTTCAAATAGGCTTGAAACGCAAAACACTACAAAAAGGTAATATTTCACAAATAAAACATATAAGAACAACGGAAATAAGACAATGATGGATCGTATAAATACGCTCCATCAGTACTGCTGTTAGTCAGAGGGCAAATCTGCAACATGTAGTTACCTTGTCAACACTGAAGCAGCGTATCTGACAATCACTGAGGCAGTAAAAGAAGCCCTGTGGTTGAAGGACATCTTGATTGAGCTGGCTTTTGCACAGAAGTGTGTGTGCATATGGAGTGATAGTCAGGGAGCTATTCATCTATCAAAGCATCAAATGATTCATTAATGATCAAAGCACTTTGATGTGAGATTTCATTTCGTGAAGGATGTAGCAAAATCCGGTGAGATAAGGGTGCTTAAAATAAACACAGATGAGAATCCTTCAGATATGTTTACAAAGCCTTTACCTGGAGAAAAGTTTAACTTTTGTCAGGAAAGGGTTGGTCTGGTTGCAATATAACCGGAGTAGAAAGTCAGCTGGAATGAGTTAGAGAGTGGAGATTGAAGACATGTGATCTTCTATCTCATTGGGAGTTGGGAGCTGTGACAATCTCGATACAGATTAATGCGGAAGATGAATAGTCACCGAGACAGAATTAATGCTGAGACCAAGAGTCAAGGGATGCATGAAATTAATGTGCATAGGATATTGAAATTCCTTGTTCCTAACATCTATATAAAAGGTGTCAGTGATATATTGTAAGAGAGTAAAGAGAGGGTCAATTGTCTGGTGTGAGTCCTGCATCTAAGAGGAGAAAGTTTCTAGGTGATTTGCGTCACAGAGGAAAACTTTTCTGTGTCTGTAAGTGATTTTGAGTCTGTAACAGTGATTAATATAAGATTGTTCTTTGTCCGGATTAGCCTTAGAATAGCCCAGGTGAACCAGGAAATCTGTGTCACTGTTTTTTCTGCTTGTTCCTTTGTTTTGTTGCTCCGATCTGTATCAGGCTCATCCGCTGCGCACCGATTCTGTCAACAAAGACCAATACTATCATTGAGATACAATGTTAAATGTGTTATAGACCTCTTGTCATTCACTTAGGCTATCGACTTAGCTAGGATATCAAACTTCTGAATATATGCCTCATAATTAGTTCATAGGAAGGAATGCGAATTTAGTCCAGGCTTAATCTTGCCCCTCAAAAATTTAACCTGAAACATAACTGAGATATTTGATCCCGCGGTGTATGTTTGGTTCCATATGATAAGGCTGATCCAAGCTGCTCACCCTGCAAAATATATGAGGATATGAGATATGCCCAAAGTATATGTTACAATGGTGTTGCAAAATTGATATGATGCTAGACATTTGCTCAAACATGATAAATCGGTTATGTCGGATGAATACCGACATTTTACATTAGAGGCCTAGCAAGAAACAAGATAAAGAAAAAACAAAGTACTAACTAAAGGAAAAATAGGACTCCTGCAGTCTTTGGTGTAAGGAAGTTAAGGCATAAAAAAACCAAAGGCTTCTGTAAACATAAATAAACTCTGAAAGAAGAAAATAGTTATTTCACATTTATGACACAAGTAAATTATATATTTTGTATTACTTGTATTTATTATCCGGCTCCAGGAAAGAAACCTGTGGAATCACTTTCATCTACTCCAAGCAGTATGGTATGCCTACATCAAAGAAACAATAGATCATGGCCCTTTCATCATGCGGATAATAAATAGGAAACATCACAGCAAAGGAAAATAGTTCCAGTGATGATGTTTTTCTATCCCTTACACCTGCATTAAATATAATTTGCCAATGCACATATAATCTTTGCTGTCCAACAGTTAGAATAAGAAGCCAGAGTAATGACATACCTTAAGAATGCTTGCAGATTAGGAATCACCATTTCCTTTTTCAGGGAACCTATACAGTATTGCAAGCACAACAAATGTATGGCAATACATGCTTGAGCATGCAGCTTCGCAGGTAAATATTTTTTTATACATGTTACCAACAAGTGTACATTGCACACTCCACAACACTACAAACTTGTTACTCGCACAGTTACATGGACATCTTTTTCCCACCATCAACAAATCTCAAAGGACTAAAAGCACTCAAATCAACAATACTGGCTTTCCCATCCACGATAAGCTCAGCCATGGCAGCTCCAGTGGCCGGGCCATTAAGTATCCCCCAACAGCTATGCCCTGTAGCAACATAACAATCTTTAACACCAGGAACCTCGCCAATAACCGGCACACTATCATCTGTGTAAGGCAAGAAGCAAGCCTGTTCCGCCTTCACATTTGCTTCCCCTTCCATCAAATGGCTTGACACATTCCCTGCCACCCTCTTCAACACCTTAATGGAATCAGGATCCCCAACAATCTGCTCTGGATCATCAGGAACTTCAGCAATTCTGGACATACCACATATATATACTTCACCTGCAAATGACCGTATTTTAAAGATCGCAAGACATAGAATAACTAACTCAGCTAATCCAAAAAATCTCAAAGCATGACCATTTGATTAGTACGCCTACCAGCATAATCTACACACCTGTGGGCCGAGGATAGACCTCGGGATCCATCGGCTTTCCTCCATCTGCATCGTAGTAGCTCAAGAACAAAGCATGTGGAGTGATGGCATCAGGCTGTTTAGGCTCCAAAACAATGCTATGAGCTTTCATCCCACTTACTTTAAAAATCGAAGACAAAACATCAAACTTCCCAGACCACGGCCCCATAGCCAACACCACAGCATCCGCTTTAATCACTCTCCCTCCCCCAAGCACCACCGCCTCAACTACCCCATCCCCTGTCACAACTTTCTCCACTTTCCCAATCACAACCTCCACTCCCGTCGCTCTAGCAATCAAGGCTCTGCAAAACAGCTGCGGATGAACCTGCGCTGTCGATTTCTTCGTCCCGCTCGTATTAGGACTTTCCACAGGTCGGTCAATCCACGACGGTAAGGTAGTCTGTTTCTCTGCAGCTGAAGACGATGATGAATTCCCCTCAGTGACTGTGATGCTCAGAGTGTCTAATGCTCGATAGCAGTAGACATTCGCGCCGTCGAGCTCTTCGGCTAGCGAACGGTGGAGATTGAAGCTAGCGCGGGCGAGTTCGCCGACAGGAGTACCGTCACACCAGTCAAGAGCAAGGAATCCTCCAGCTTTTCCGGCATGCGGCCAGGCGATGGAGGATTGTTCCACAAGCGTAACAACGACGCCTTTTTTGGAGAGGAAGTAAGCCGTGCAAACGCCGACTACACCGCCGCCACAGACGACCACTCGCTTTGTTGGCTGATGAGCTTCCATGGATTCAGAGTAAGAAGATGTTCTTATTCTGAGCACCAGAATCGAAATTGGGGGTTTAGGGTTTCGGCAGGAGGAGGAGATGACTGTGAGCGGCTTGAACGTCACCGCCATGTAAATGATAGAAATCTTCTATGCGAGTGACACGTGTTCATCACACTCTGTAATATTTCTCGACAATATAGTACTATTTTTTAATTTGAATTTTCTGGGTAGTGCATTAGTGGCCTGGTTCTCCTTGTTCGGTGTGTATTCGATTTTGAAATCGTAGCCTTCGTAAGCCTTTCTGGTGCTCCTCGGCCACTAGCCTTTGTTCTATCAGGAATTTGAGCGCTTTCTGATTTGTTCGGACAGTGAAGTGCCTTCTCAGAAGGTAAAGCCTCCAATAGAAGATGGCTAGAACGATCTCCATTAACATCTCGTAGACTGACTTTTGCCTAGCCTGATATGATAGGACTTGGCTGAAGTAGGCAATGACACGTGGTAGAAACACAGCAACTCTCCAACCGACACCGCCGACGCCCAGCCTCTACCCAGCAACTTTCCAACCGACACCGCCGACACCCAGCCTCGACCCAGCACCCAACCACCCCA